>JAAGVU020000032.1:5256217-5267046 GCA_011763525.2 Mormyrus iriodes
TCCCCGCCTCTCCCCCGCGCCCTGCCGCGGAGGGCGGGGGCGCACTTCTTCTTTCTTCGCGGAGCGGGGGCTCGTCCTCCCTTTGCCCCCCCCCCCCCCCCCCCCCCACTCCTGCTACAGGGTCCTGCTGGCCCACCTGGTTCTGGGCCTCCGTCCCGCTGAGAGAAAGGGAGTGGAAGCTGTAATTTGGCAGAAGCAGGGGGGCTCTCCAGGTTAACGCAAGGTCCCGTCGGCTTGATGTAGCTGGATTTCGCACTAAAGTGCCCAGGAATGTTTCTTTTTGCCAGCTGGATCCTGGAGTTTCGGCTCGTTTGATGACGGACCAGGTGTCTCAGCCAGTGCATAAGACACCACACTATATAAGTGATGCTTTTCGTAAGTGGGCCAGTTAGATTAGCATCCCGAATCCCCTCTGTTTTCAGTGCCATGCTCCGTGCTGTGTCTAGGGAGGGCGACAACCATGAGCCACGTCGGTCACACGCCTAAGCCGGCCGGACTGTCTTGCGGCGCCGTTTCCTGCCATCACGCAACACTCACCAGCTCTCCGGCTTCCGTGGCCCCCACTGCTAGATTAGGGCGGATGGAGGGGGCCGGACGGAGGGGCTGGCAGTTTGCCCCTCCCCCGCCGGGTTATAGCCCCCCTTGTTAATTGCACGTGAGGGCAGACGGGCTACGCTCATGTAGCCACAGAGACCTCTCTTCATTGAGTCTGCGCCCGTGGGCATTGCCCGCTCCGCCGAGGCGTCGAGGGCCGTAAAAGGGTCATTAAGCGCCATTTTGGCTTCTATGTGCGACGTGTAGCCTGGCAATGGCTGCTCACGCCTTTTTATGCCACATCCTCCACCTCCAGACGGCTCATCGAGTCGGGTCGGGGGCCTGAAATGTAGACTGTCTCTCAGGGTGGCGGGGGGGGCGCTTTCCCTGGAGGCAGTGCTCTCAGATGCCGCGCGTTGAGGCCTGGAGCCCTGCCGCTGGGCTCCCTGCCTCTCCCCTCCCCCAGCCCCTGGCATCCTGCAAGCCCACGGAGCGGTTTACTCACGACACAGTACACCTCTCCCCTCTCTGTCTCTGAGCCCGTTTGTGTCCTGAAAACAACTTCCAGTGCAACCGCTCACAACACTCATAAGAGGGAGAAGGACAGGGTGAAGACAATGATCACAGGAAGGGGACTCGAGAGCAGCAGGCACCACAGACGGCCATGTCTTCACATAACCTTTGCTGCTCGTGCAGGAATCAAGAATCTTCCTGTTTGCGCCTGATGGAATCTGCCCCCCCACCACCCAGTGTACAAAACCAAAATGCAGTTGTACAAAGCACAGAGAAAGGAGGGGGATGGGAGAGAGGAAGAGAGAGAGAGAGAGCTAGCGATGGAGAGGAAAAGGATATTGGTAACAATCCTGCCACTGTCTCTTCATTTTTAATAAGTCCCACCGGAGGCCTAATCCATAAAGTGCATTACATTATATAAACCTTCCAGCCAAGTTGGGAACAGGCAGGCCCCTGTTTGTATTGTGGGCAAAATTAGGAGGACCTTCAAATAACATTTAATCATTTAGCCTCCAGGTTTGTAGATAAGAGACTGCAGAATTAAACTTGCTTGAGTGTTCAGTCTGCTGATCTGTCTTGGCTACCTGCGTCTTGAGTTTCTGCTGGATTTGAGATTTAATTATCCACTAAAGCCATTTTGATGGCTGTTTTGTTCCTAAGTACAGTATGGGGCTCACAGCATCAAATGGAAATGAACTTTCATATTCTACATGGACCACCCAACTGTTTTTTTTGTAGAATTTAAAGATACGAAACTAACCTTAACTTATCTCTTCGAGTGTTTTGTTGGACTTTCATTATTTGCCTTAAAAGCAGTTCCATAAATTAGGAATGTTAGCAGACCGCATATCAGACTGTCCCGTCTGCGCCTCCCGTGTGGCATTTCTCCTCGGCCAAACACGCGCCGTCCCCGGAATGTTGTCCCTTCTCCTGTTCCCGAAAGCGAGGGAAACGTGGCCGCGTTTTCCGGCTCGTGACACATTTGCATGCCTTTCTTGTCACCTGAGCTTAGATCCCCCCACCCCTCCATCCCCGCTGCTGTGGAGACGGGCCAGGCAGCGGCGGCTCGCGGTGATGTGATGTGACGAAGCTGGGAGCGGTGTGACGTTTCAGTGGGCATGGAGACCGTGACGGGGCCGTCACTGAGGAAAAGGGGGGGTGGGTGTGCGGCTTGAGGGGACCGCTGCCCCTGTGGCCGTAGAAAGCCATCCGTCTAGCCACGCTGCACTCCTCGGGGTTTTCCTGAGACGAGGGCCTCGTCGTGCTGGCATGCCGGCTGGCCGCTCTAAGCCTGCTCCCTCATGCAGCACCTCTGTTGGCTTTGCCCGGCTCGCGTTCCTGCTTAGCATGATTAATGAGATCCTCTGTTAGCTGGCAGCAGATCCTGTCCCCTTCCTACCTGTGTGCTGTGGGGGTGGGGCGCTCAGGCTCCCCTCCCCTCCTGGGTTCCTTTCACTGTCCTAATTAGCCAATGCAGGTCCGGAGAGCAGAGTTCACCTCTGCCGTGTGTGCGTGTGCGAGCGCCCTGACATGTGCATGCACCTGTTGCCATCTATGGAGCTCTTAGCCCTTGCCACCAGGACCTGGGGACCCTGCTGGTGGTGTAGTGCCCTTCGCCGCAGCCAGGGGGAGCTGCTGAGTATGTGTGGGGAGTGCCACAGCTCAGTCCCCCTCCAGATGTTCGCAACACCTTGCTCGGGCTTGTTTGTGTCGTCCTCTCAGAAGCCTAATCGGCGGCACTGCCGGGTTTAGGAAGGGGATTATCTCCAGCCCTAAGATAAGACTCGGATTTTGTGAGGCGGCTCCCGCGTGCCATGCGGACCGGAGACTCCGTACCCGAGGAGCACTGGGGAGGCGGCCACCTCAAACGACGTTTGATGGGCGCGGATGCCCGCTGTGTCTGTGTGTTTCGGAGTGATAACCTGCCACAGAGATTTGGCGTCAAGTCGATGGGCCAGCAGTGTCACCAGTATAATTCCCACTGCAGTGGCCATCGTCCTGGAAGCCCGACCCAGTCAACACACTACTGACTGCCCCAGTCCATCAGCGAGCCCCCTAGTGTCCTTATTGAGACGTGCCTCAAATATCTGCCGTCACCAAGCACATTTTGATTGAGAAAGCACACAAACACTTAAACGTTTTAGCATTTCGACATACTAGAAACCATCGAGGTACAGACCACCTTCTAACATCGTATTCCAGGATCTGGTGTCATCCTGTCGGGCAGACATGTACAGTTCTGTTTATGAAATTTTCTTGGTGCAACGGCAGTTTTAAGCAATTGTGGACCACTCCTATCATTTATCTCAGTTTCTGCAGCAATTTCTCCATTTCTCCTCAGCCTGAAATGCATGCGTTTCATGCCACATGGCTCGACGGCTACCTGTGCTACATAGATTGCAAATTAAAAATCCCAATTTTTTTGAGATAAGCCCAGGAAAGGGGGTAGTTAGACTGCTTTTAATTTGATTTTTTTTTTTTTTTTTTTTGTGGTTTTCTGCTTGTAAATCTATGTGGCATTTCTAGATTTACTATTAAGATTGCTGGTTGCTTATGGGTTATGGATGCTGTGCCATGAGACTAGATCATGCAGCAGAAGCCAATCATTTTATGTTGGCTAGTGCTGACCTCTTTAGCCCCTCCCCTTACATTGCACCCTGTCCTCGGGGGTACTGGTAGGAATGGAGAAAAGACGCATCCAGCTAGAGGTGGAAATTTCAGGTCAAGAGAGTAAAAATCCAGACCATGATTTTGTTTCAACCGACCAGTTGAGTATAAAGAGTCACAGTGACTGATTTTTCAACTGACTGGTTGAGACAATATCTTCGTCTGGATTTTACTGTCTGGGCCTGAAATCGTCTTATGCACCCAGCCTCCTCTTCCACCTCATTCCGTACCTTCCTAATTAAGCACAGCAGCGAGGAGGTGAGGATTGGGGCACGAGATGACGATTATGAAGCTTAATATTAGAGTTGCAGCAGCCGGGCTGGGCGTCCATGAGGACCCATGTCTGTTTGCATTAAACGCCAAGGAGCAACACTGCAGCCCTCCTGCTCTTCAAGTGTCTTTGAGGGCTTTGGCCAGCATTTGGTGGCGTTTCTAGCCTCTTGTGACACTTTTCCACTGGCATACGGGAACCGAGCTGTACCGTGAAGAGATTCTGGTCGCAGCGTGGTTCCAGCTCGTTTTGCTTCTCCACTGTAGGAGCGACAGTGATATAAATCTGAAGAGGCACTTACTTACTGTTCACACGGTGTATATCATGCTTTCCTGTGTGCTATTATTAGTGCCATTATTATTATTGTTGTTGTTATTAATTTTTACCGTGTGCTAATTTCTGTTAGCGGGGAGAACCGCTGTCTTGTTAATGTGAGCATTAAACTCTAGCAAAATCAGCATTCACGTCTGTAAATTTGCATTACGAATCTATTCTGTTCAGCTGTTCTATTGTTGGAAATTTTCAAATTCTGAGTTATCGGGAATGCATGCTGCTAATAATGAGAAGTATATAGAGTATACCCTTTTTCCTTCGGCTACTCTATGCTTATTGATGCAGATCACCAGTATCTTCGTGCTTTCAGTCAATCAGATGGTGGCGATACAGCCAGCTGGGTCTGGTCACGCTCTCGGCGCTGCTAGCAAGTGAGACCGTGTCAGCACGGGTATGGGTTGGGTACGGCTCCCATACTTTGCGATGGAAAGCCGCCAGTTTGCGGTACAGCTCAGGTACGGCTCTGTTCCTGGTGACAGTGAAAAAGCACCATTTGGTTTTTTTTGTAATATTAGGGAGTATTAGATCTGTTGATCTACTTTAGTATGTAGAGTCTGCTTGTGTCAGAATGTTTTCGGGTGTCCATAGGGGGTGTCCACAGGCCACTACAGCAGGTACATAATGAGAACACAGCGCTAGCTACAGGGACAGCCCCCAAGCCGGATTCCATGTGCAGTAGGAGCCCCGCTCCTAAGGAGGCGCATGGCCCCAGAAGGCAGCACAGGGGTGCAGTCTCCATTCCCAGGACCCTGAAGGACTGGGACTGTGGGGCCAGTTTGTTTACTGGTAATTAATTCACCTGATTGATACGACAGCTGCTCGGAAAGACAGACCCGGGTGGAGAAGGGGAATGAAAAGTCCCCCTGTGCCCCCCACCCCCCGTGCCGTCACGGAGGGATTCCCCGCGCCGCGCTGCTCGGAGTCAGGTTTCACATCGGGCTGATCTCCCATTGATCAAAAGGCACATCTGTCAGGCAGCAGCCCGATTACACATTCCAGCCTCCCCGGATAATCTTCGCTGAGTGGACCTCAGTGACAGAATTATTGCCGCAGTTGGAACAGGGGCCCCTTCAGGGAGGCGCTGAGGGGGCATGGGGGGCACAGCGGTCGCGTGGCGTGGAATGCAGTCGCCGGGCACAGAGATCGACGAAGCAAGTGTAATTTAACCGGGGACCGAGGCGTGCCTCGGCTGAACGGGCCGGCACAACGTTTCTTCATCGACCCGGCCGTCGTAACACCGACAGGCTCGTGCTCTTTGGCACTCTGGGGAAAGGTGATTCACTTAGACTCACTTCTTGGGTTGTGTCTTTATGGTCCAGGAAAAAACTTCCTAACCATAAAGAGGTTTCTTGGCTCCTATTTGGAAGCTTTGGTAATAGGGGAATTAACCTCCCCCAAGTGTTTTTAAACGGGGGTTGATTGAACGTTGCTTGGCTGCTCTCTGTGTGATTGACCATCTCCTAAATAGCAGTATGAGTCCGCATTCCCAAATGGATCTCCCCGGGAAGCTCTACAACTGCACTCGACACGTATCCTGCTGCATTGTCTTTTGCATAATGGATGATTATTAATGTCTGCAGATCATCTTACCAGATTAGTTTGGACGGCTGCTTTGGGCTGAAACAGGCACACAGGAAACAGTTTGACAGCCCCCTGGACCTGGAGCAGTATTTCCGGCACGTCTTGAGTTGTGTGGGCTGGAGGGCGCAGAAGCGGGCGCCGGCACCCCTCCCCAAACCCAGCATCGCTTTATTGATTGTGATCTGCTTGTATCACAGTTGGATGGATAAACAGTGGATACTTAAAGGGAAGACGCCGGTCCTGTGTTCTGTGGCCATCAAACTGGAGATTAGGAAAAGAAAGACATTTGTTTGGAGTGACTGCCATTATTAGTTTAAGGGGTTAATCTCCCGGGGATGTGGGGGGGGGGTCACCTGTGCTTCAGTGGAGGGAGAGCGAGCCGAAAGGGTAGCAGCCGAAATCCACGGGCTCCTTTAAACTCGCTCCTTCTTTCTCTTTTTTCCCCTCCCTCTCTCTGTGGCCGGCAGATGATTGACGGCCTGAGGGTTTTAATGGGCACTGGAGAGGGAGAACTGAGGTCGGGGTTGTCATGGCAACAAGGAGAAAAGGGCCCTGCGCTGCTATACCTGAGTCGAGTGGAGTCTCGCTGGCTGGCCGGCTCAGCCGCTCCGCCGTCCGACCTGCTGGGGGCATTGATTTACCTGCCACGTGTCTAAAGCCCGCCTTCTAATGAACTGCCCTAGATTTAAAGAACCAAGGACCAAATATTTGTCTGTCTGACTGTCCATGTCGCCTCAATTGCAGTATGGCAATGCCTTTCTGATGGACTCCACTCTAGGTCCGCTAAGTCTCTCGGATAAGGATGTGGACCTGGTTACTGCTTCAACGGACTGGCCCAACGCACCAACCCCCCGGAGTCTCCCATCTCGTTGTGACTGCATCCCCCCGGCCTACGGCCTCTCCCCTACCCAGGCCCAGTGCCTTCCTAATGACTGGTAACCTAAATAACACGGCAGGAAGATGACAGGCACCCCGTCGGACTGAGCTAACAGCAGCCGTTGAGTAAATAAGTGCTGACAAACCTCATTTAGCAGCCCTCTCTCCCGACCAAACAAGCGTAGCCCCGCATGCGGCTTCTCCCACAGCTCCGGGAGGCTTCCAGGAAGACGGTGTACAGCTGTGCCAGTGTGGATCCAAAATAAAAAGCTCCCATCAAATATACACCGGAATCGTGGAGAAGTTATTTTTGCTGCACATTCCCGTCTTTGTTTCGGGAAATGGGCCGAGAGACATTCATGTGCAGGAGATGGTTTGCAGATTGGGTGAGATGTAAGATGTTATGTCTTATTGCAATGGGCCACTAATTATATATCGATAGTCCCGTAGAAGTGTCACGTTAATTAACATCTCTCTTCGATCTTGTGGGATGTCACACTACCTTTTGATTAAAATTTGAAATTTGGGTATAACTTGTGGAAATTTCACTGGCGCCGTGGCGCCATTGGTCACAGCTGGGTCTTCCCGAGTGCCGTGGCTTGTTAATGCACAGACAGAGGGGGCCAGGCTCAGCTGAGTCCCGCCCTGCTTCACCGGCCTGGGGAACGACAAACAAACACTCTGGACTTACCTTTAATACGCTCCCGAGACATCTCATATCCGCGACAAGGATCCGTTCCATCAGCCCAAAGCTGAAAATATCCGCGCGGATGGGCGGCGGTATTTGTGCAGTAGCCGTGTGGGTTTAAGGTCAGGGAGTAGATATTGAGAAATGACTCAAGCGTGATGCTGTCTGGCTGAAGACGCTCAATTCCCAAGTATGTAAATCTGAAGCATGTCAAGCGTAGGACACACCCAGGTGTTAATTGCTGATGTTTATTTTAGGGTCCCTAGCTGCTGTGTCCAGTCTAGCGATACAGAGGGTTATTGTCCTGTCTCTCCTGGCCCTGGGACTTTACTTCTAAGCGTGATGATCTGCTGGGAGCAGCAGCCCTCTGGCTGTCGGTCCTTTACCGTTCCCCTGGAGCAGACCCTGTGTGTTTTTCTGCGTCGCTGTGACCTGCCCGCTTAGGGCCAAGTGTGTGACCCCATGACTTCGGGGCCCGGGGCCTCTTTGGGTCTGTGGTAGCAGTACCTGATCGTTCAACGCCAGCGCACAAACAGCCTGGGAAGCGTGTGGCTGCCTGAGTGTGAGCGAAAGCCGGAGAGACGGCGGCGGTCCGTGAACGTGCCCATTTCTCTGCTCGGGAGATTTCTGCCCCCTTTGTTCCCCTGTTACGCAAACGGCCATAAATACACAGATTAATTCCTTCTGTTTCTGACCTACTTTTAATGCCCCCGACCGAACGCCGAATGCAATGTAACTTTTTATGAACTCTGCGGCTTTGTGGTTGTGTAACCGAGCATTGCAGGCTGACGGAGAACGCTGAGTAGCTTCTTGGCGCCCTCAGGGGACCCTCATGGGCCCCCACCCTCCCGTCACCCTCGAGCACCGTGCTCACCCTTATCCTCCTGTTTTTCAGAGTGCGGCTGCTGCCCCCAGTCCAGTGATGGGCAACATGCCCCCCAACGACGGCATGCCCGGCGGACCCATGCCCCCTGGCTTCTTCCAGGTAAGCCTGCCTGCTTCTCCTCTTCTTCACCTCCACCCATCCTTTCCTTTGTCTTTCCTCCACTCGGTTGTTATATCATCCGGAAAGTTCTCCGTCCCCTTTTGTTTGTATCACCATGACCATCTCCGGAGACCTCCGGCAAAGTCTGAGTCTCAGGCTGTTCATTGTGGGGGCAGTCCACTAGGTCCCCCCCTCCCCCCCTTTTTGAAACTGACTCAGCCAGGTATTCCTCTGTGTTATTGTCATAGCAGGGTTGAAGGGAGTTTTGTGTTTTATTCTGTTGTTTAATGCTAAATTAGCTAGTGTCCTGTGCCTCGGACCGCTGTGCTATAATTGTGCTAATGATTATGGACTATTGCAGTGTTTCTCATCCCAGTCCTTAGGGACCCCTAGATGGTCCACATTTTTGCTCCCTCCCAGCGCACCTGCACCAAACAAGCAAGCAATCAAGAACACCAAATACCTGGTGCAGGTGTGCTTTGAGCAAAAATGTGGGTGTCCTGGGGTCCCTGAGGACTGGATTGAGAAACACTAATTCGTTGTATATGGACTATATAGCGTAAACAGACGTGTCAGTGTTACGGGCAGGTGGCAGGGCACCAATGTCCTGGGGAATGGTACCAGGGCCTGAAGAATGCTCAGCGTGCTGCGAACTCTGATGACGGCATGCGAGCGAGTGAGCGTGCCATAAATAGCTCATGTGAGTGATCCGAGGGAGTGGGGCAGGGCGGAGGACCCCGCGTACCCCTTACAGCCACCGTGGGATGGTGTCTTGCCTGCTTCGGTGCCCGATGCCTCCTCTCACTGCTGTGGGCTTAATTTCCTCAAGGCGGGAAAGATGTAGTCAGGACCAGAGTTTCAGATGGGGGTTTTTCTGGTGCCGAGTGACATCAGCACACAAACGGGTGATGACGGCCCTGCACTCTCGCGCGTGGTATTTCCATTCAGGCGAGGCAGGTCGGGTCACGGACCGACGCGTCTAACACAACGTCGCCTGTGTCTGACCTCGGTCATACCCTTATTTTGATTAGCTGTCCTGTAAGCAGTGACTTGGCTTTCGATTTACAGAATAAATTTCTATTTATTTTCTTTAATGAGTAGCACTTAAGCACAGCCATCGCCGATAGCGTTTCCCCGACTAAAACCTGGCAGTGGGGCTCGCCGTGCTGAGAGTTAGTACCCCAGGACCGGAGCCCTGAATAGGACGGTGGACCGATTCGCCAGAAAGCAGGTTTGTTTGGCACCCTCCCAGAGCCAGGCGCCTCATCGCTGGCAGTGTGTCTTCAGCGCGGAGCTCTGCTGCGGACGCTGTTGCTATCCTGCCGCCTTGTTACCTCATGGAAAATAATGGGGCTCAGAATTATTGCCACAGCCTCAGGTAACCGTTACTCAGTCGCTGCCCATACACCGCTAGTTAAGCGTATGGTACATGGTGGTTGTAGGTACCTCAATCTGGAGGAGTGTGTGCGGGCGTTCAGTATTTTAAAGCTCTGCATTCACACCTCTAGAAGCCACGTTTCCCACGCCTCGGCAAGCTAATCGACTGTAACTAAATATTTGTCAAGTGTTTTGTAACGTGTTCTGATATTTTCTTCCGTGCTGTAAAATAAACGCCTTTTGCACGTAGGTCTGAGATCTGGGAAACCTGAGTAGGTGTGGAGTTGTTGATTTTTTGGGTCATGTGCAGTGTGTGTGTGCAGGAATGCTTGTATCCCCAAGCCCTGAGGTGTCTTCACCACAGCCGATGTGACATCGGAAAGGTCTCTGTGAGCTGGCTGGCTACCCCTCCCTCCGCCTCCTGTTTTTTTTCTCAGTACTCCCCAAGGTTTCTGGATGTTCTGGAGCTCTCAGCCATGCTGCTGGTGTGGCTCCTACCAGCAATTCCGTTCCTTACCAGTCTTAACAAGAGCTGCGATCCCTGATCAGGACATTCCCAGAAACGGTATCACCGCGGCAACGGCACGGACAGCCTGTCAGTGACCACCCTCATCCTGCTTTGTGACTAGTCCTACCCAGTCTCTTCTGTTTTGTACCTCTTTCTTTCACCTCCCCTGGTACTTTCTCCTGTGTTACCCACCCCCCCCCTTCTTGGCCGTCCGCAGTTCCTACCTGCGTTGTTCTCGTCAGTACAGACACATCAGCGTGAAACTGTTCCCTCGATCCCTTGTTAGGTGCAAACAGGAGTTGAGGGTGCTGAGTTTGTTTGCAGCTCATGTCTTTGTTCCCACTAATGTGTTAATGAGGGAGCCGCCTCACTGAGGGCTGAAGCAGAGCTTCTTGGGTCTTTGTTACCAGGTTTTAGGGCCACTAATGTGTTAATGAGGGAGCCGCCTCACTGAGGGCTGAAGCAGAGCTTCTTGGGTCTTTGTTACCAGGTTTTA
>JAAGVU020000032.1:5288030-5299099 GCA_011763525.2 Mormyrus iriodes
GCCTCCGGGATAGGCTCCGGACCCCCCGCGACCCGAAATGGAATAAGCGGTTCTGGAAAATGGATGGATGGATGTTAAGTAATAATCCAATCTGATGAGGGTGTCGACTATCGATGTGACAACATTTGTGGCTGCCTCCGTTCGAGTCCACAGAATTTCATTTTTTTGACAGGTGCACAGAACACTCAAAACTGAAAAATTTCACTGAACTGGAGTCAACTCCAGAACTTTAGAGTCGACTCTAGTGTAGATTCTTAGCTGCCTGGAACTGGGGAGTCGATTCTTTTTGCCCTACCTTTCAGTCTGTGATTAAACGATATGAGGAAGGTTTTCTGAGTGATATGTCTAATACATTTGATGAATGTTGTTTTATAATTTTATTTATCTAATTAAACCTGTTAATTTAGTGTACACAGCATTTTGATTAGTTATCCCACTGTTGTGTCATGGACAGGTAACTCGCATGAATTCCTTTATTTGTGCAGGGAAATAAAGTATAGCCTAAATTTCAGTCTCTGGCAAATCTTTCATCTTTCACCGATTACACACAAGGCAGAGGGTAACCGGATCGTTGCAGACTTGTGATGGTCACACTTAGGTGTTGGACAAAGAAATGTAAGCAGTGGTCTGAGGCAGCACATTGAATTGACTTTATAATGTGTGGCCTAGTTTGCCAGCATCATTCTTTAGCAGGGAAATTAGTTAACATAACCTGGTAAAAAAAAAAAAAAAGTAATTGTCTTCTGACCTTTGATGTGGATGGCAGGACTGTCATCCCGAACTTGTCACAACATAAAGAACCGCAGCATGTGGTCATTGTGAAGACTTCTCCCTTTTATCCAGGAACACTGGACTGTATGGTTCCTTAAGCTGATGCCACAGAATTGAGTTGTGTGACCATTTTGCCTTTGACCACAGCTTGATAATCTGTCATCTGTGTTCCTTGTGGCACTAGGCTTGTAAATATGCAGTACTGGGTTTGATGACCCCTCTTCAATTACAAGTTGAGTGTAGTTCCTGGATCTTGGTGTAAGTTTTTAGTGGAACTTAAAAATGTTTGTATGCCGGGTTGACATTCTAATCGGCCTTCAGTCTGACAAATGCTCATTTATAAACTTCTCACCTTTGCTACTCATTTTTGATCACTTAAGGTACCAAGCACGTCTCAACAGTTGCCTGTTTTTAAAGCTGATGAGATCTTCTGTTGTAGCCATATTTATAGACAACCAGCATGGTCCAGAATCAATGTATGAAAAACTTAGTTTTGTCTGCTACCTATGTACCACCTTTGTATAGGAAATGGACACTTGAAGAAAACGGTTCTGGAAGTAGGCACAGGACCAGATAGCAAGCCACGGAAAGGACAGAACGTCAAAATTTTCTTAAAAATGTCGCTAACTGATGGTACCATTGTGGAGGAAGAACCTTGCTTGTCTTTCACTCTTGGAGATGGCGATGTCATCCAGGTACATTCTGTTTCCGTTAATGTTGATGTGTGTGATGTTTGTAAATTGATGCTCTGTAAGAATTTCAGAGCTGACAGAATTGTGCAAATGCTGAATTATGTAGCATACAAATATAAACCCTGTAGCTGGATGTTCTACAACTTCTCAGGCACTCGATCTCACAGTACTGCTGATGGAGATGAATGAAAAAGCCATAGTCCATACTGATGCCAAGTATGCTTATGGAGCTCTGGGGAGGTACGGAACATCTTCACCAGTTTTTATGACAAGTATTTGCAGTTGATTTTGCATAACTGGCACAGGCAGTGTGCTGGATTCAGAACTCCAGTGGAAACTCTTCACTGCAGGATATTGTGATATGTTTCCCAACTGATTATATATATGTTAACGCATGGCGACCATTCAAATGTGTTCCGTTCACATGCATTTCTGTTGCATTCAGCATGTTTATGAATTTGTGAATGTCTGTATCTTCAATCTGCTGAATCCATTCATCCTTAACGACAGTCTGTCTTTAGTTGAGATGATCTAGACTATTCTTTTTGAAACTAGCAATTTGCACAGATGTCAAACATTTGTGATATCAAGGAGGAAGCATTAAGGAAAGCTTGTCTTGCTTTTCTATGCTGTTACATTCTCCATGTAAAAAGAAGCATAATCTTTTCTCAGACTAGGATTTGCAAACCGTAGTCAGGCAGGGTGTTATTCTTGTTTAACTCTACTGCTGTGGAAGTTTGCATGCTGCTTCCACCCAGATGAATAAGTGGAGCTGCTCAGCATATGTTAAGAAGACTGTCCCACAGCTAATTTGAACATTTCTTGCACTGTGTGCATTTATCTTCAGCAGCACTGCCCCAGCTGTTCCCCCGGAATCTACACTGATCCTGGAGCTGCAACTCCTCGGGGCCACTGATGCCCCCGACCTCGAACTTCTGTCCCCGCAGGACAAGATACGCCTGGCTGGGCAGAAACGTGAACGTGGGAACTTGTACTACCAGCGTGGAGACTATACCTTTGCTGTGAACTCTTATGGAATTGCACTACAGATCACAGAGTCCAGCTCCAAAGGTAAGGGGATGTGGGAGGGGCCAGATTGCCTAGGGCAAGAACTCTGTCTTTGCATTGACAGGCCAGTCTTTGAATCAACTGCTTAGAAGCTTGGGTACAATAAAAGGTTCTACAAACAATGAGTTCCTTAACTGTTTTTGGAAACACTCTCGATTAGAGAATGTATTGAAAGATTCAGTGGATTCAGAGTAGGGATGGGCCGATCCACATTTTTAAATTTCCGATCTGATTCCGATGCACAACTGCCGATTCTGATACAATAATATTTAATGTAATACATATTTATAATCTTACTAGAAACATACTTAACGAACTGTTCCACCTCGCTTGTACATCTTGTTTTAAGCGTTTTTGCGGCATTTGCAGTTCAATTTGAATGTCTTCCAAGTGAGTATACACAAGTGGCAAATGCTTAAAATGTTTAGCGGTTTTTCTCCCATTGGCAACAGCGTCACTTACATTTCGCTGCGATCGCAGACCTTTTTGTATCACAAGCTGTAGCGAGTGCGCAAAACAGCCTAAGCGAGCGACCCCCAAATCATACATAGCACGAGTAATATGAAAAAGCAATCTCGCATAATCGTATGCTCTTTTAATGGGATTTTCCACTAAACGCTACTTCCATGTCTCAAAACTTGCAAAGATTTGCAAATCGCTGTGCTACTAGTTGCTATTAAAAGCATAAAATACTTCCAAATCCGTCACCCTCTTATCTCCTCGTACTGCGAAGGGTATGCGCATGACGTCACAGCAGGCGGAAGTCTCTGCGCTCACACCCACTGAGTGGCAGCGTTAGCGTTCAGCTTGAATGCCACGAAAACGCATCTAAAATTGGAAAGAGCTGTCGTGCGACTGATCGTACAAATCGATTTAACAAGAAATAGGAGTTACCTTTTTTACCGATTGCCGAAAACTAAATAAGTATCGGGTGTGGATCGTTCAGATATGGCCGATACCCGATCTGTCAGATATGTCTAAATCAGCGACGATACCGATCCGATTATCGAAAAGTACAAAAGTTGTTAGTTGCGTGTTGTCACACAGGTTCGTAATAGATGTACGAAGAACATTACATAACAGTAAATAATAAAAACCGCCAATATGGACACAGTAGGCCCTAAGTACAATGTTACTGTACGTACAACCTTACAGTATGAGGTGATATACTGGTAAGTGACTGCAGCAGTAGTGTGTTATGTAGTACAGACGGATTAGCAGCATTGGGATTATTGCAATGTAAATTAGTGCTTATTGAGTAGTTTTATGACATTTGCATAAATACTATCCTTGAATCGTATATGAACATGGAGAAAATCTCTATATATCAGTCAGCTGTATTTTCTCTTTCTGTATTGGCCAAATGTAGAAATGTTCCTATAATTTAAATATAGGGGTATTTTAAAATGCGTTATTCATGTAGTATACTGATGGGGGGAAAAAAATGCTTCGACAGCCACATCTATCGACAGAGGGATCTCAGATTATAAAGAATGATGCTGAACTTTTTGTCCTAGCCTCAATAACAGAGAAATCCTGTTAATGGAGAAGTGCGAGACAGCTGTGCACATTCATCTATATCTGCTTATACATGACCCCTTTGTACATTGTGATATACACACTGTACTGAATTAAAATGACAGTACTGTCAGCCTCTGTGTTCGGTGCTGTGAGCTGTAAGTGCAGCAATGTCATATTATACGATTATCACAGCAGGTTTGATCTGGGTTAAATGCATGGCGGTGGTTCTGTGGGTGGTCAAATCTGTGAAGCGTATCTGCTTCAGAGCATTGGAAGGTGCATGAATTTTTTTTGTGGTGGCCAACTTGAAGTGTATCAGTGTGCCATGTGCATGACTCTGCTGTCTGTACGTGTGTGTGTATTTCTGCTGTCTGATCAGTTGATGTCAGTCCACAAGAGGAAGAGGAGCTACTTGACATGAAGGTGAAGTGTCTGAACAACATTGCTGCTGCACAGCTGAAGCTGGACCACTATGATGCAGCCCTGCGCTCCTGTGTATCTGTCCTAGCTCACCAACCAGACAACATCAAGGCCCTCTTCCGTAAGGGAAAGGTAAGTTCGCCGTATCCATGACCAAGACCATTGGTCTTTGTGACAGTGATTGCATAGAGAGAGGTGGTTCTTGTGACTGAATAAACTTTGGGTTTTAGGTGTTGGCCCTGCAAGGTGAGTATGGTGAAGCTATCAAAATATTGAAGAGGGCTCTGAAATTGGAACCGAGCAATAAGGTAATATTCAGCACCTGATCTTATGGGGGTGGGGGGCATGATCTGTGCCTTTTGTGCATGATCAGGATATCAGGGAATTACATTGGTAGTGTGTGGAGAGTGGACTTTAGACTTGCTTTATTACCCAGTACCTGAATATTACCCATTGATTTGGCCGACTCAACTTTTTACATGAACAAATGAAAGCGGTTTGTCTTCCTTGCGATACGAAACAACTATGTGAAGTGGATAGCTGGCTGGTGCCTTGCAATTTTGCATGATGTCCACCAGGTGGTGTCAGGTGGTTTATTTGGAAAGCTTTGAGAGTCCTCGTGAAGCGCAGACTCATCATTTCGGTAGATCTAATTTCTTGTTGTTACTGAAAATAGGATGTTCCCCCAGCACACTGACCATATCTGAAACCCTGAAAACCATATTGCTTACGCAAGCAATGGGATGAAGTTCCCAGTGCAGACCTCCTTGTGAATTCACTTGTAGAATCCAGATAAATAGACCTTCATTTCTTAGCCTAGGCTCTGCTTTTGCCCTCACTACTGTCTGAACACTTCATAAACATGCTCTTCCCAGCCCTCCCCCCCCACACACACACACACATTTCTCAGCAAACTGTAACATTACATCTGGCTGGTCTGCAATGGTTGCTTTCATCCAGAATGGTATAGGAGAAGCAGATAATCCTTTTCATGTCTGTGGGTGCAGAATGCAGCACTTCATAGCTTTCAATGCAGAGAACAATGAATCTGCTTGTATTACCAGTACGGCTGCATCTACCCTGCGCACAATAATAGCAAAATCCAATTTAGGGACAAGAGCTCCAGGGCCCCTGTGTGACTGGAGTTGGTTACATAATTGGAGCGTTGCTTTTTATTTCTCGGTGCTCTGTTACTTGCTGTCTGCTCTGCTGCCGTGCAGTAGAATCCTGGGCTGGCCATGCTGGCCACGGGAGTCTACGCCTGACTCTAAATAGCAGGTGGCAGTTATATAATTGCTGGTATTTCATAAAGTCAACTCCCAGTTTACACCTACATTGGCATTATTCCCACAGCAAACATACTACCTTGCAAGATGAGATGGCATGACCTCAGTATGTGATGCACAGAACAAATTTTTATACCCACTGGCACGTAGTATGTTGTTTTGGAACAACCAGTCTGTGTTCTTTTTTAGAGCTGAGAATCTGTTTGTGTGGACTGCTCAGATTATTATGAAAGGGCTTTGGGTAGAGAATATTGACTGATCTTGCATATTTCAAATGGAGAAGTTACTGTATTTGCGTCATAAAATAAGTGCACACTGTTAGATGGCCTGGGAAGTTCTCACGTGGCCATCTTGCATGCAGACCATACATGCAGAGCTCTCTAAACTGGTGAAGAAGCACTCAGAACAGAGGGACATCGAGCAAGCCATGTACAAGAAAATGCTTGGAAACCCCTCTTCAAGTACCCTGCAGAAACACAAGGCCAAGTCTTCGTGGGTGAGACCAGCACACACTTTGATATCAGCCTTATAGAGTCAACTTAACACCATTAACAAATTTCATACCGCCTTACCAATGGTGTTAAACAATGGCAGGGAAAATACCTTTATACAAAATGCAATGACCCATAGATTGGTCTCAAAAGACACTCTATTCTCCTGTCTGTATTATGCCTACTTGCCATTTTAAACTTAGTACTGCAAGTACCAGTAAACATTACCTAATTGTAAATTACTTCATAAGCCAAGTCAACATTTTTTACAGTGTGTTAAAATAGCTTTAATATCTATTTTGATTGGTAAGTGTTATAGTTTAGTGTCCACTACATAATCTTCTCTCTCTCACTTTAGAGTTTCAGCTGGAAGTGGCTGTTCGGTGCCACTGCTGTCGCCATTGGAGGGGTGGCGTTGTCAGTAGTCATTGCTGCTAGAAACTAAGTGGGACCGATGTCACGGTGGGTTTCACACTCCCCCTGACACCACAGCACACAGAGTAGTTTGACCAGTGGCTCTGCTTTCACTACCTAGTTAGACAGAGGACAGTCTCTGATGGCACTCAAGTACTCTGGCTGTATTCTAAAGATTCCACACTTGCAAGTTCTGAGATTAATCATCCATTTTTGAACCTCCTCATTTTACATTGTGAAAAAAGGTATGGTGACTGAATCCTGTGTTGCGTATGGGGTTTTGTTTTGTAATATAGCGGTATGGAGAAAGAGTTCTTTTCTGGATGTTCTAAGTTTTTAAGTCCCCGTCCCCCCTCCCCCCACCCAAGTATTTTTATTTTAATGAAAGGACCAATTGTGTATTGTTTATCAAGAATGTAATTGATTATTTTGTATGTTGGTTTTTTTTTTTTTTTTTTTATAAATTTTGTTCAAGACTTTGCTAGAGTCAAGGAGTGGTGATTGTTAATGACAAACCTTCTGAGAATACAGTAAGCTTGTCTTGTTGTTGCTGCCTAGTAATATTACATGCATTCCACTGATTTTAGGCCAAACAAATTATTTAATCCAAAATACATTTTGATCGATTTTAAAGACATGCAGTCTTGTTCAGCATTTGAAAATATCTGTCTAGTGCTGTTACTGGAGTACATTGAACCCCTGTCTTTCTGGAAGGCACGTGTCCTTGGTTATTTAAAAAGATGTTCATTTTGTTACCTGAATTACACTCTGTATAAGCTTCTAGGCAAAAAAAAGACTGCTGACCCTTGTTAGTTTCAGGCAGAATGAAACTTATAAGAGCATGTATGTCTACTTTCATATGGTAAAACATGGACACACCTTGGAATGCAAACGGTCCATTCATTCTGATTTTAGCACACAGCAAGTGACCTTTCATGGAAATTGAATCATTTGTGAGGGGAAAGAAAATGTTGTTGTTAGTCATGGCATCAATGTGCACAGAGAGGGATATTCCTAAAACTGTTATGCTGTCATCAGATGTTCAAGTAACCGATTTTTTTTTTTCCCAGCAAACACGTTTAACACCTACTTCTGCACATGAGCAGATGTTGGAATACTGGCATATTATTTTCAGGCATCTTCTGATAATAACATTGATACAGTTGGAGGTAATATGCATTCTTTTCCCTCACCAGCCATGCTTGGAAAACAATGTTCTGCTATCAGTGGGAAACGTGAGATGGAGTGATTTTAAAAATACACTGATTTTGATCTTTTGAGAGAAACACTATTCATGACTTCATCTATTACATGACATGAATTACCTGAGGCAGCCATGTTTGTTAAAGCCATGTTCATTCCTTTGCATCTTGTCCTTTTTAATGTATATGACCACTATAAATAAATATATTATTTGTACAGCAGTTCAGTCTTTTTGTTTTAAGTACGTTTTCTCTTTCAGCAGTGATCAAGTGGAGTCTTGGAATCCGTTCCATAGTAACACTATCTGTTGTAATTAATTTCAGTTCCTCATTTCAATATATATTCTCTAGAATTCTTTACAATATTTCATACGATTTCCCCAGACATTATAATGAAATATGAGTTGCTACTGTCCTTTGCTCCACTGTGCGATTTTCACACCTCTGTGGTTTGTTGAATGAGACGTACAGGTGTGTCATTCCTGGAGTTGGGCACAGGAAGTGTGAAATATTGCTAGGCCTATTATACTTCTGTCTTAAAACATCCTTACTGACTACCGCTTTTATCATTTAACAATACAGTATGTATATATGTACATTTTTTTTTTTCTATTCAATTTTTGTCTGTTGTATTTGGTCAGATCTAGGGTCGGGCCATTGCTTCTAGTCAATTCCTGCAAGCAAATATTGACTGATGAAAAATGGTGATAATCTGGTAATATTTAAAGCTATGTGTTATAACAATGGATGTTCTAAGCCTTCAAAGATGACACGAATATAGAAGAGAGCAATTAGATAGCAATGCAAAGGCAGAGAATAAGTGGGCATCATGTAGCCTTGCCATTGTGGGTGGCATACTGACAGGATTCTTAGATGTTTTGCACATGACAGCAATGTTCCTTCTAAGGAATCTTGTGTATATGTTTGATGAGAGTACACTTAAAGAGGACAATTTTAAAACTTCCCTTTTCAGTATGTACTTCCTGACTAATATTTTTTAATATATTTTTTTATATGGAATGACTGTCAAGTTTTTTTTTTGGACAAATACCTTGTATTATTTTTGTCAATTAGCAAATATTAAATCAGTGCAATATAATGTAGATTAATATAAGGCAATATACAGGATTATTCTATTCAATCAAAATACCAAAACAGATGGCTTCTGAAAAGCGGCATAGATTGTTGCGGACAGTGGTACGGAGCTGTCATACATTGACGCTTTTCTGACGCAAGTCACTGGCCTCATGTTTTCCCCCCGTCCTCCGCACTTTCCCAGAGACCGGAGGTGAAACAACTCAGGAGGAGCCTTCTCATATTTCACCCTAGGTTATTAATAATTAGTGACAACATCACCATCTCGGCCGAACGCGACTGCGAAAGAGAGGATAAATGACGCTCTTCCTAGCAATCGCGAGGAATGCAGTTACTGACATCCGACCCACAGCAACCTGCGCGCGCATCACGCACTTATGCATATTCATGAGGGGGGCGCGGGGATGTGATGCCTCTGCTGATTAATAGAATTTCTGGCCAATTTCATGCCGCTAAGCCACACCCACCTCGTCATGTGTCCAGCTCGAGACTTATGAATATTCACAGAAGTCTGAAGGGGAGTTTCGCGTTTGCTGTGGGGACGCGCGAGCGATGTGGAAATGGTAGCAAGATGGCGGCCCTGAAGGAGGAGCAGTGTTACGGACTGTCCTGTGGAAGAGTGAGCAATGGCAGCAACGTGTCTGTCTTTCACGTTAAGCTTACTGACAGCGCTTTAAAAGCTTTCGAAGGCTATCAGAGCAGTAAGGTAAGGGGGGATTCAGTGGTGTCGCCGTCCTAAACTTTGCCGTTACACTTGTAGCTGGCTACGGCAGGTTATCAGTGGATGCTGTTCTGCCAAGGCTGGCTTGTCATGGCACACTGTTTGCACTTTGGTAGCTCGCCAGCTGTCTCGCTTTATATGACTATGGCAAGTTGCGGTACATTACGTGATCACCGTGGCTTTTAAAACCTCCAGGAATTTCTTTGTTGTTAATCCTTATCTGGTCTGTTATGGCTTGTTAAATCGGTATCATATGAGCCCCAGGATGAGGGCTAGCTAGCTGGCTAAATGTTTAGCTAGACAAATCTTTAGGGGGGGGGATGACTCAAACAAAATGAAACGGGTTGTCAGCTGTTTGCATAGATAACATTTCCAAGCGCATTTCCCCCCATTACCCCTGTGTAAAAACGTAATATTACAATGATTCTTTCGTGTTAATAATGTGCCGTTAGTAATGAGCAGCTACCTTTATTTTCAACGACTAACTGTAGTTTTACTTAGTTGCTTAGCTTCCTGGCCAGATAGGTTAGTTAAATACTTCTAAGTAAGTTTAAATATATAATATGCCCTTCGCTGGTTCCCTGTATGTGATTTTTTTCACATTTACATTGGCAGTCGAGCGATGTGTGTGGTTGTAGCTGGAAACAGACGTACTTTTCGTTAACTCTTCCCATTCAAACCAAAAACGTTAGCTAGCTGGTAACCGTCTCGCGAACGCACGCGCTCCTTGGGCCGTTAACGTCTCTTTTGCCCCCATTGAAGTCCTGTAAAAAGATATCGAGAAACGCTTCTTTACGGGGGCACATCTATAAAGCGCATAACGCTTCCAGCGTAGTTTCTGTCGCCTCTTACAGTCAGGGGTAGTCGAATAATTCGGCGTCAATGCGGTTGACAGAAAAAGCAACAAGTTGGCAACCAAGATATTTAATCTTTTTTTCCTCCCCCTCCCTACTTATCCCAGCGATTGCGTTGGCCGTGTCGTAATACGCGCATCGCATGAGTCGCCAGCTATTATGTGAGTCACTTTTACTGAGCTGGACCGATTGTGATTTTCAGTTGACCTGTACTGAAAGCTTTCTGCAACACTTTAATTCTTTCTGCGAATAGCTACGGTTTAAATAGTTACGCCTAGTTAATCCCACATATAGATTTCTTTTCAGTAGGTAAAGTCCTCCCTGTCTTTTTAAGACGATTCGTTTATGTGTGTTTGGTCTGTGAAACTGAACATTATTCTACATTTTTCGGTCGTATAACATGACTATTTATAAAAGGGTATTGTCTTAATAGTTAGGCCTAATTTTTATCCAGATATACGTAGTCTATCGCATACGCGTGCATTACTGATTTTGTGTGTGTGTGTGTGTATGTATGTATGTATGTATGTATAT
>JAAGVU020000032.1:5299199-5310206 GCA_011763525.2 Mormyrus iriodes
ATACACACACACACTATATAAATAAATAATACACACACACACACACACTTTTTCTAACAAACGCATTGGCATAGATATGTGCAGTCATACATTTTAGATTGTAAGGACTAATGGTAAACGAGGTGGATATGGGATATATTCAGTATTCAGTATCATGTTACAGTGGCTGTCTTACGGCAGAAATTTTTTAGGAGTGTGGAATATTTTTTGAGTGCTGACTTGGTAAAGGGTTTTGCATGCATTGCCTGGCCTTTATAAGTCCCCAACGGGAAGCACAAAGCAGTAGAAAATTGGCTGGTTCATTGAAGTGTTCAGCCAGAAATGTATCACAAATTTTGCTGGATGTATTTTTTAAATGCATCAATACATTTTTTGCAGCGTGCGAATCAAACACATGGGACACATTATTCCTCTTTTGTCCTTGTTACATTGTCTTGTTTGTCTCCTGGAGATTTAAATTAAAGAAAGTATGTATGAAATGATCTTGTTGCTGGCATGTGTAATGAGTTATATTCTATACATTAAGAACCTATTGTTTTGTTTAGAAATACTTAGTTTTCATGTTTTTAAGTTATAAGAAGCTTTAGCAGACGACTGCCTCCAGCCCACAGTGCTTCTCTGCTTAAGTTTTCTTAAAATATAATAAGCTATTAAAGTCTCATGAGCAAGGAATTTGCTACCAGTCTGGAAAAGTGACTTGCACCAGATATGATTTTTGCAGCAAAGGTCTGGCCTCTGGTTAGTGTGTTCTGAGAGGATTCAGGCCCTTGTGGTTTTTAATTGCAATTGATTTATCCCAGCTTGTGCAAGCTAGGCTACAAACCCAGGATCCAATGTTTTAGCTTTCACAACATAATCTGTGTCTTTATACACACGACAATAATAACTGATAGTTTATTTACCTTCCAAAGGCTCACATTAAGCAGTCTTCCTCAGCTACACCTCAATATCATGTTCTTTTAAAACCTTTTTCTTACTTATTTGACCTTCATTTCTTTATTTTGCCCTTTTTTGGTCTGGTCAACTGTACCAGTTTCATCTCCCTTATATGATATAAGCACTGAAAATAAACTTTTTTTTTTTATTCTTTCTGGCAGCCCAGAAGGGCAAGCAAATCATGCACTTTGACTTTCTACTATAGGCTGTTGAATGTAGAGCATTTGTAGTGTATTGAAGTAACAGGTGAATTGTACGTTGAGCTACCATGTTGCTGAAGGCAGTTAGACCCTGGGACATGCCAAAGATCCAAGCTCAGTGTTCTGACACTGCAAAGTAGATAAGAAAATTTTAAAATGATGACTTGTGTGATACTTGCTGTCCTCTTCCAAGCGGTAATGCGAGCTGCTGAGACGATTAAAAGCCAGGCTAAGGATGAGGGTTGTGTTCCAGCCTGCTGGTGCTGGCTGAGTGGGGGTGGGGAGGTGGGGGCTATAATTTGTACCTTGGCTAAACTACTCAAGATGTCTTCACTTACCTAGGTTCTAGTTTTTTTTGTACCTGATAGTTTGCCTGTAGTTGTACAACTTCTGGAGGGCATATAAGTGGCAATACAACCACCAGTAGTCACCCAAGATTCGGTTAAAATGTTAGTGAAAGGTGCTGAAATGAAATGAGAACAAATGTTACTCATAAATGCTGCGTTTGTTGTATGACGGGAATCTGCCTTTGTCGTCTCAAATGAAGACTGCATTCTTTCCTGCTGAACTCTTCCATTATTTCAGATGTGCAGGTTCATTTTTCCTGCCAATTCATAACTTGAATATTTCAGTACTGATGTATTTTATCCAAGAGAGCAACATGCTGGTGGTTTGGCTTTTCTGTGATCAAACTTCTCCAACAGGACAAATTGTGGGGTTACTCTTGGGACCTGCAGTTGAGTATGGTAAGCTTCATGCATACAAAAAGAAAGGGTCCCTATGCTGAATGTACACGCATGTAACCTCCTAAATATAGCTCATTTAGTGCAGTCTTGGTTCTGTGCCGTACTGCACACATGGGGGGGGGCATTGTGTAATGCATTTTTGGTATTTAAAAATTTTGCACAGTGGTGCTCTTGTAAACTAGTTCCACCCCCTCTTGCTCAAAGTTGAGAGAAACATGTGGAAAGTCTGCATCACTGCACGTGCTTTAATTTATAGACCCAAAATGAATTTTGAAATATTTTCGTGTTGGGAGGACCTGTGCTGGCAGGTGGATAAATTTGACAAACGGGTTCTTATAGATTAAATTATGGGCTGTAGTGCCATGAAAGGAAGCCCCATGATGGTCTAATGGACCATTAAATTTGTACTGTTGAATTCTGTGGTTGTGGTTTTTGGCCGTGTCTCCTTATCAATGCAGCATTGTCTTGTCTGTCCAGAATTGAACAAGAACTTGTGAGTTATAAGATCATCATGCCTAAGTTATGGATCCTCCTGAATACAATGGACTTGATTCAATCTGATGCACTTTGTTGTATTGATATTTCAACATTGCGATTAAAAAAAATATTTTTTTTGCTGCAGGCAAAGAACTTATGGCTGACATGGTTGCTAGGTGGTATAATGCTGGCAATAATGTAACTTGGCATCCTGAATGAGATGCAGTCCATTACAGTGCATACACTACAAGCAATTTAGTGATGTCGCGTAGCTTTAAGTAAACCCCCCCCCCCCCCCTTTTTGTCTCCTTGTTTCACACTCTTTTCTGCTTAGACTGTAGGAAATGGACTTTTGTGTGGTTCAGTTCCTCAGTTCAGGTGTGACTTATTTGGCATCATTTGTCTGGTTTTTACAATAGAACAGGGAGTAGCACAGTGCAGAAGGCACACAGTATGTGATTCTTTTTGTTGCAAATGTATTACAGTTAAGGATTCACCGATCCCACTTTTGTAGTTCCAGTAACGATACCTGGGCTTTGGGTATCGGTGATTTCCAAGTATCCTTCTGATTCCATTGATAGATTAATAAGCTGTATGCCTCACTGCGTGGTAAAGACTGGGATCATTCTTTTATGAGTAAGGCAACATCAGGCTTGACTTAAACATTGTTTGCCCAACTTCGATAACTGCTAATCCGCTAACTACAAAGTTGAATTTGAGAACGCTAATCCAATAAACCTCTAAAACATTAAGTGGAAGCTAATTATAACTGCCAACTGCTGCCTTTTATTATATGAATTTAGCTTCAGTTTGGTTTTGGGCTCTGAAACCCTTTAAAAAAATGTAGTGAGTGAAAATTCTATCCTATTTAGCAATTTAGTTCCACAGGGCTGGAGTGATGACCTGGGGATATTTAGGACTTGCACAAGTCTCTGGAAATAATTCTCTTTCAATGATATTCAATTTGTGAACAAGAAGCGTATTTGTCAGAGAAGTCCTATGTCGCGACTGACTCATTCTGATATTGTGCCATCAGTGAAACTGCTTGGGGACTGCAAACATGGTGTAGTTTACCCAGAACTAGCAAGGAAGGTCTCTTCTTTATTGGTCTATATCTGTCATTCAGAATCTGGAAAATAAACAAAAATAACTTGGGGCCGAAGCAGGAAATAATATAGCAGCTAAAACTGAGAATTATAACTGCACCCTGGTTCCAAGTGTTCAGTCAGGTGATGGAAGCCCTTGTTTTCAACAGCTGTCAGGGGTTGCTTTTCCAGAATAGTGAATTTGAGAACCTTCTCTTATTTATGTTGCTTTCACACTATTACTGGGAAGTTTCTCATGTCTTTGCAATTTATCTGACAAATCTAACTGCTTCTTGAAATCCTTTTTTTTTGGTTGAATTCGTCATGTTCTTTGGTATGGTCCTTCTAGGGGTGCTTGATTTTAAGTTGGTTGTGTAATTTGCAGTGGTACTGCCACCCTTAGAAATACTGACTTTGCAGATATTGTAAGTAGCCGTAGAACTTGTTGGCAAAGTAACTTTAAGCGCGAAATGCCTCAAAACTTTTTTTTTTTTCTTTCTTTTTTTTAGCTCCCAGCATGGTATGTTAGCTCTCCTCCTAGCAACATGTATGGGCCTACCGGTACAGTGCTAACACATGAGGTAATACGCGCACGTGTACGCAAATGTACAATAACACAGAATTGAATAGAATAAATTGGTCACATAGATTTGGTCCTAGGTGCATCCCTAATTACTTACCACTGTTTCAGCGTTTATGTTGAATTATCATATTCCTCTTTAGAATGAACTTTTGTTGGTTTTTTTAAGGATCTTTCTTATTCAAATGTTTTAATTTACTTAACGGAGCTGCCCTTGTATTCTGTCAGTGTTGCGTAAATTTCTAAAATATAATGTATAAAATTTTAAAACCTTGGTGGGGCTACTTAATCCTCTATCCTGATGCTGGTTCATGGCCTCTGTCTATTACTTTTCTGTAATGCCGTTTTTATTGGGTCCTAAAAGTTTTGCCCGATCAGGGAGGTGACCCATTATTATTGTATCAGTCTATCTAGGAAATGCTCATTTTTTGCCATTACCATTTACAGCGTCACTGATAATATTGCAAGTTCTTTCTGCCATGAATGATAATTGCCATGGGCGTTTTCTGCAAAAACTTTATTTCCGTTCTGGTGACTGAAACCGCTTAAAAATCTAACATGGATAAATTGTCTTGTCCTGTCAGCCTTTTCATTTTGCCAGTCTTCAGTTTGAGATGCCACTCTATTCTGGCTCCCACAGCCACTCTTTTGGACGCTGTCAATCCTGCCCACTGGCTGTTCAGTGATCTTCAAATCTGGAATTGATCTGTATGTGGCTGTCAATCCTGTACTACCTCCTGTGGTCACGCAAAAAATGGATGATTCCCCTGTGCAATCTAATTTTAACTGCTAAACTGTGGCAGAATTATGGATTTGGTAGTTTTTGTTTTAACTTTTGTGAATTTTAAATCCAAAATTTTATTAGCTACATACATTGATTCATACAGATTCTCCATTCCAGCTGAAATGGTACCACTATTAATATCCAAGAATTTTATAGGTAATTAGCAGGCTTTTTTTTTTTAATTATACATGAAAATGTCCTTCTGGTTTTTTGCTTTTAAATGGAAATGGATTGATAGAAGAGCCTGGGTTAAGCTCTTAATGCATCTTTGTGAAATTCACATCCAGCTACTTCTAATAAAGCTTTGTGTACACGTTTCATTTACTCCTCTGCGTTTCCATTTGTGTGTGTGTGTGTGTGTGTGTGTGTGTGTGTGTGTGTTTGTTTTTTTTTTAGCTTTAAAAATGCACTTCATAATTGAAGTGTTCTAAAACTTTAAATCTTGAAAATATGTCTTTGATAATGTACTATGTTGCGGGGAGGGGGTGATTGCTGAATTTCAAGTGCTGCATGACTAATTCTGGACATTTTATCAGATTAGGTCAAGATTGGAATTTTTTTTTTCTTTCCTGTATATGTATATATATGATGGCTGCACTGTTGATTTGACCAAAAGGAATCCTTTTATACTGGCTGTTGTATGTGCCTCATCTGTGGTCTTGTACATTAAAGTGTTTTCTAAAACCAGTGGAAGCTGTACGAGAGAAATCTTGAGGTTTAAAGGGTTAATTGTAAAATGAGCCTTGCTTTGTAACTGAACAGCTTTGCATGATGGTGTTAATCATAGGCTTGGCAATGAGCTATGCCTGTAAAGTGCTTTGGGAAGCCCCTGGTGTATTCGCTACCTTTTGTGTGTGACCCCTTTCTTTTTTCCTGTTTAGTAGCCAGTGTATAAATAAACCATTCTGCTTGTTTACTTTGATAACCACTATTAGTTTTACCATTTCGTAAATAGTAATTTCATTGTCAATTTACTACAAAAAGTAAAGCCTGTATTGATGGCATGTTTTATATTCCATGCATTCGTCAGCATATATAAGAATATTGGTAAGAGGTTTGTCGCTTTGTCCCTTTTATAAACAGTAACATTTGTTAAATGAAAAAATATACCTGGAATATTTTGCTGTTTCTCAGTTGTGGTCATAATTTCTCATACATTTTTTTCCTAAATAAAAACAGAGGTTGCTCTAATTTGCTTGTTCTCTATCCTTGCTTTCGCAATAGGCACCTAGGCATCCTGTCAAATAGTTATTTATTAGCAGACATTGTCTAGTCTGACTAGTTAGGGCAAAGTATTGCATAATCAAAAATTTAGTGGCACACCTGTACTAAAACCAAGTCAAGCAAAGTTCTGTACTCAGTTTAAGAAATATTTTACATGGAGCCATTTAAGTATTTTTGTGCCAGTTCTCTAGGATGCTTTAATTTCGAGAACTCCAAATTTGGCAGAGATGGGGAGTGTTCCTTAGTGTTGATTGACAAGTATGTTTTGGAGCGGATTCTTCTACTATCAGTAAGTAAAGCAATGCCCTAGTTATTCTTGGCTTCCCTGCAAGACATCAGGTTTTTATTACATTTTCGACCCAGTATATCAGGCTTTCTATAACAGTGCATGGGATATTGTGTGGTGTTCTTTATGCGAAACCATTCTTATGTTTTTGGGGGGAGTAGGATTGGTATAAATTGATTAAATGTTACGTAAAAACGCAAAAGTTTGAACAAGGTCTCTCTTTGTATGTGTTCATGCCCGCGAAACGTCTCCTTTACAGACAAGTAATGCATTTTCAAATGTGCAATTCTCTCCATATTCTTGAGTATTGGCTTTGAGAGAGAACCTGAGAGGTTTGTTTGCTTAAACTCCTTCAGGCACTCCAGTTGGGTCTCATTTTGTGATTTGACACTGCTGTGTCTTCCACTGAGTCAGCACATTTGAATTTGCTGATGTCTGCTTTTGATTAGCTGTAATTAACGTGTGTTCATCTGGCAACGGGCCCCAGAATCTGTGTGGTTCAGACAACTCTTCCAACTTCCAATCTTAATCTCATATGGAACATGCCCAGGTGCCCTTATGTTCTGAGATGCTGTCAAATGCAAATGTGCTTACTCAATGCAGTATTTTAGTTTGAAAGCAGGAGTACTTATTGGGTTTTATGGACTTGTAAGGAAATGGTTACTGTGGTTTCTGGGTGTTTTTAGAAACATTTCAAAATTTTGGGAAGCATACTTTATAGAAATGATCGGTAACCAGAAGCAAATGGAGGATTAAGTACTGCAAGTTGTTTTGTATATAGCTTAATATCTCCGGGTACTTTGGTGCATTCATAGTCAGGCTTTATCTACTCAGTGACCATTCCTATAACGTCGGAAGGTTTAATACCACAGACACCGACACTGCCTCCTAATTCCTTTTTAAAGACGGTGCTATTGCTCCAGGTCAAGCCTACAAACAAACCTGCTCTGTCCCAGGGACTTCTTGAATGCCCATTTATGCCCAATTACCACAAGGTGAAACATATTACAACATAACACGACCCCCACCCCCCTTCTGTGCACGTGTGCTGCTGACACCCTTGGCCTCCTTCAGAGCTAGCTGCAGGCCCCAAGCCCTGTATACCACTAACTTGCCCCTGAAAAGGGTGCAGTGAAATGAGTGTTTTCAGCATGGCTGAAAAGAGCCTGTCTGTTCTTATAACCTCTGACCTCAACTCAAATGATTCTTTGTGATGATTCTGGAACGCTACAGGCAACAGCTGCTCTGTCCTCATTATATCCTGTTATTCATTGCAGTTTCTGATTCTTTGGGGAAAAAATTAGGCTCTTGTGGGTCATATTTAATGCTTACCAATCTTGCTGAACATCAGCTGAACCTGATGTTCTGAACTTGATAAAAGCCATATAGCATGTGCCAGGTAATTTTAGTGTTTTTCTGGAAATGGTACAGCCTGGGAAATGGGGCTTTCTCTGTTGTGCACTATATTGTGACCTTTTGGGTGTGTTTTAGAACATCCTTGCCTGGTTCCAGGGGGTAACTAAAGCACTCAAGCTCAAATAGCATACTATTGCCGGGACCTGGACATCTATTATAGAGCCATGCATTAAAGTTGCTATGATTTGACCTCAAATGCAGAGTGCAGTCTAGTTTCTAGTGTGTGTGTTTTTTGGTTTTGATTGTGTACCAATTCTCAATCAAAACTTTTCTATGAAGTTTTTTCCACCCCCATCTTCTAATTTTATCTTTCGCTACTGTCCAGGTACAGTAAGGTTAATATAAATTCCCTTTTTAAAACCACAGATGAAACATTTATCAGTATATTAAACAGTTTAAGACAAGTTGACCACATCATTTGGCAGAAAATGACTAGGAAAACTTGTAACCGATAACTTTGAGATCTGCTGTGGAAATTGTTCAATTTTTAATTGGTGACTTGAGCTACAGCATCTCTGCACCCCCCACACTAAAAACAGTCATCAGTCCATTTTTCCATTGAGTATTGCATGTGCCAATTACCATTCAATGGTGTAAGTTACCACTGACAGCTTTCCTGTCACTTCATGAAGTATTTTATTTTTATTTTTTACCCTTGTATAATCTGTCCCTTGGTCAACATGCATTAGTCCTTATATATAGATATAGACTTAATTGAAATTATTGAATGTGTCAACACAAATCTGCAGAAAATTTTAAATTGCAAATTTTGATCTTTGTATCTCCTAAAAGGAGATGCAATTAGCCGATCAGTTGTTTCTCATACCTGCTAAAAATACAGGTGTTGCTCTGGCTGACCCAGAACAGTGTTTGGACTTTTTTTAAAGAAAGTATGGCAGCTAAATGCTATAACTTTTCCAGTTTCAGGCAAACTGTTTGATGTATTTTAAAAATCACAATGAACATCAGACTTCTGGAATGGCCTGGGTGTGGTGTTGTCATTCACAAATAATGAATCATTATGCTGTTGTGTGTGGGTGTGGGTGAGAGAGCGATCCTTATAATTAACTTGATTGTTCATTAGAGCAGGTACTAGTAATCTAAGTGTTAGAATGAATCTTCTTGTGTGTTGATGATTATAAAGGAAGCATGTATATATGAGTGCCCCCCTTATACAGCGTTTATTAATAATATATTTGTTCATTTCTTTTTATTTATATAAGTACAAGGAATCATCAGTTTTGACCTCTCAACAACCATTTGCTGAATAGGATTCCTGAAACCCCTAGTTTGGTCATAAACATCTCCGCTGCTCCTTGATGGAGGCGCACAACTGGTGCACAGACTCGTTCATGAGAGTGAGGATTGAATATTAAGCCTGGCTATTCCTGTCTATTCTATTGCAGGACTTTAATCCAGGCGGAATGTAATGGCCTTACAGAGGAGCACAAGAAAAAACATTTGAGTTGGAAGTAGTTTTTGTTTTGGACTTGCTGCTGTTTGAGGGGTTCAGTTTTAAGCCTATAAATTACGGTGATGTGTAATTTGTATATAGATATTGAGGGGCTCTAGAAGAATGAATTTTGGAAAAGTGTGAATTGGAACTAACCACACTTATGAATCTCTTATTATGCTTCTCAGGTACTGTTTAGTTTCACTTCTAGGGTTAATGCTGTACACAGACCAGTATATTAGTCGTAGTAAAAATTGTTTCTTGGTGAGTTGTAGTTTTGGTAATGGTTTGTGTTTGTTTGCTTGGGCCCAGAATATATGCAGTTGTTCACAAAGTGAAATCCCCTGGCAAACGAGGGTGTTCAGTGTGCTGTTCTCTCTGTCAGGGAGCTGTGGTTTGAGTCTCTCAGGTTTGCTCATGTCAGCAGCCCATTCAAATGATAGGGCTTAGGGTTGTGCTCTGTGAGTGGGGGGTTGAGTGAGAGTGGAAGATGAACTCTCTGGCCCCATGATAACAGGTCAGGCTCCAGTCAGTGTGGCCAGAGCTATTCTCTATTTCGCTGTGTCATTATCTACCTCTGAAATCAGTGTGCACTGGTTCCTTCTGACCTTAGAATTGCACTCAAGAGAGGATCATGTTGAGTTTAATTCACTACTGAAGCTTTCTTATATATAAAAATTTGTAATTGTAGTGTACATGTATGTTTTGCGATGTATGCCATATTTAGTTGTAATCTGTTCTATTTATTCCTAAAATTTCATGTTATTAACTATAACCAACAAAATAGGACATCAAACTACCCTAAAATTTGATGTGCGATTAGTTACCATTTCTATGGTGCCTACTGAAGCTATTGTGTTTGGAGAAAAGTTTTGTCTTTCATATCCAATTAGGGGGTGAACATTGCTTAGAATTGTAGCCAGCCGGTTACCTATGAGCTGTGCAGCCTGGTTTGTAGGGGTTACGTGGAAAGTTTCTGGAGAAATTAAGTGAAGACCTCTTCATGAAATTGCTGTGAAATACATTATTTGATGGGGGGAGCAAAAGCAGCCTTAAGCCCAAAGCTTTAGAACCTCCAGGTTTGGAGAGTGTTGTGATGTCCAGTAAAGTATACAAGAACTTCAAACGGGTCTGTCAGAGTGCAGGTTGATGCTGGCATTAATGCTTTGTATAGCCAATTTAAGGTGCATAAATTTCTTCTTTTGTTGTGGGATCACATCCCACATGGCTGTGCTACCTTATGAAGCATGACCTCTCATGTGTCGTAACTTATGAGCTTTGACAGTCCATGATCCCTTTGGCCAGAAGCCAACCAGGTATGGCAGCCATGCATGCTGACTGCATGCCTGTCATGGCTTCCAACAATATTGTCTCAGTGGCAATTATAAGGAAAGCCAGTATTTTTTTTTTTTTTTTTTTTTACTGGCAAAGGACTGACCATCTGGACTGTACACTCTTTTGGTTTTTGTTCATATACCTGCACAGCATGTCGCATGGAAAAGCAAATGACCAGCTTACTAATATCTGCTAAGAGCTGCTATTTATATGCCACACAACCCTAGACTAAAACGAATCGCCCTGGGAACATCTCAGTTGGTCAGCACATGGTGAATAGGCGTGTGACTGCAGCCCACATTTTCTGTATGAATGAAGAGCCGTGGTGTGTAGGGCTGTCACTATCGATTTAAATGAATAATTGCGTAATCTATGGAATCTGACGATCCATCGAGTAATTGATTATATTGCTATATTGTATAATATTATATAGCGTGTGTGTGTGTGTGTGTGTGTGTGTGTGTGTAGATAATAAATAAATATAT
>JAAGVU020000032.1:5313805-5329780 GCA_011763525.2 Mormyrus iriodes
AGTAACGACTTTCACTGAAATGAACTAATATTTCTTAAAGTGCAAATTTTGCAGTCTTTTCCTAAATTAAATATTATAAAAAAAATCAATGATACAAGTATTACTATATACCCCAACTAACCATTTCTAGCAAAAGTACATAGGTCTCCAGTACAGAATGTACAATGGAACACAGTTAAAACTTAAGTAGTTGTTAGCCAAATTTTCAGAAAAGTCCAAAGACATCTAGTTTGTATAAATTTTACTGTGTTCAGACTTAATAAAAATGAGCGCTAGCCTTACATACAGTGTTTTGCTTATTTTCTTTTCAGCAAATCTGAAAATACTTGGGCCCCTCTAACTTTAACCCATAACGGTCTACTTGCCTGAATGATAATGTAGTCTATTACCAGTTTCAAAATAAACGGTACTTGACTGTATACTTTGCATGTCAAATTACTTTTTCCTATCATGACCTTTTTATATAATATACAATCTAAATTATGCTGCTGTACATGCAAAGTTACTACTGTAAGTACTGGGAGCACTATGTTTTCGACTGTATTAAAAATGTAAAATTAACAGCACTTTAAAAGTTACCGTGAGGCTGGTTGCTGAGACAAATATGCACAGTGTACCAAAGCCAAGACTTTTTTAATATTGAAGATTACTTACAAATATTATGTATTACTAGTATTTATATGTTTTAACATGAAGCAAATCATTTTCGGGATTATTTGTTGGCCTGCATATCAGAGTTTCTGCTTTTGGCAGGCTCCAAAAATTTTCCCGTTTTTAATTGTTCAAGGCCAGCTTGTGAGTACACACAACTGCGAATCTCAAAGCTTAAATGTGAAGGGGTTACTGTGTTTCCACACAGCCAACATGACAGCTCTAATGCACATGCATCACCGAACAACTAGCCATCGCATGACCCTTACTTCTATTTACAAGGCTATTTACAAGCATTTCCACAGGTTTTCCGGCTAGAGTTGTCTTTTGGATCAGATGGTGTTTTTTTTTTTTTTTTTACTTCCCAAACCGCCGATATCCGATGCACCATTTTTTTTGTCAGTATCAGCCAAATACCTATATTAGGTGTCGGATTGGTGCCATTTATAATTACGGGGATGCTTTGCTGCATCAGGACCAGGATGACCATGTCTGTGAAGGACAGTTAATAGTTAATGGAATGTCTAATCTTATCCCCTCTCCTTGCAAGAGAATTTGACAAAAGTGTATGGGGTCATCCACAGCGACCAAACAATACAAGAAAGAGATCGAAGCATGCACGCAACACTACACATAGCTGAATGGTTGACAAAAAACTGAAGTTTTTGGGCTGGCCTAGGCATGACCAGGATTTATGTCTGGACCTTGAGGTTTTAGGGGGGCCGGCGGGGGGGACCTTGCATGAGCCGTTGGTAAACCTGAAAACATCAGAGTTGATAGTTTTTCGTTGAAAGGGTCAAAATTCATCCACAGTGCAAAGAGACTGATCAGTAATGGCAGGAAGTGTTTGCTTGTGGCCATTTCTGCTTTAGGTTCCATAACCAGTAATTTGCTCTGCAACTTTCTTGATTTTAAGTAAATTGCATAAATATCCACACTGCATTTGGCTGATTCCCTTATATAATATCAATCTGAAAGATCTTTGTCAACAATATGGAGATTATACTTTGCGAATTGAAAATTGTGTATGGCTGACAGAGGGAAGTGGTGTTTTTGATATATTCTGTATAAAAATTTTTGCATTATTTTGATAGTCTTCATGAAAAATATCCAGTGCCTTTGCAGTGTCGAGCAAAAATGGACATGGCCGGATAATGCAGTGTACCGTGGTGGTTTTGGTATACTGTGGCATTTTCATTCGGCTAATGCATAGTGTTGCTTTTGGAAATAGCATATGGTAGGATATGTGAAAACCATAATAGCTAGCATGTTGCACACTGCATGTAACTGTCCCCCCAGAAAAATTCCAGACCTCTGTTTTGGTTCTTAGTGGCGGTTTTGTCCTCTTCTCTTCCTCAGCCATTATTTTTCTGGATTTTAATAGACTTGCCACTGAGTATTACCATTATGGGTTAAGAATACAAACTGAAAATGGACAATCCTGCAATTCCTGCATTTGTGGAAGTGTCTGAGGAGCCATTGTAGATTATTTGAGGGCATGCCCCCCCCCCCCATTCGGTTTTTTCAAAATATTGCATATTTGTTGCAGCCATAGAGGCAACTGATCTCTGCTCTGAGTTCCCACTTTCTGAAAAGGTTACGTATTTTGTTTGTCATCTAAGAGTCATTGTCATCTATTTCAAAAGCAGCTGCAGCAGCATAGCTAAGCCGTTACGTTAGTAGTTCAGCGGGGCCAATATAAACTCCGTGCTTGATGAGGAATACGGTATGAGTATTTGTGAGAACAGCCAGCGGCTATGCCAGGTCCCTCGTGGATGACTATTTTTTATAAAAAAATGATCTCCTTTCTGGTAGCCCCTTTCATGTTTGCATGTGTGGATTAGATTACAGCAGGCCCCTTACTGGATACTGCCACACGATTGCTGTAGTATCTCTGTAGTATACAAAGTAAAACAAGTTTATAGTGATATGGCACATTCAACATTAATCATGGAGTGACAGCCGGGCTCTTTGCCGCAGACGATAGACCGAATGGAGGAAGGCGGAAATGAAGTGGTTAAGCAGGATCCTGAAATAGAAACATCTAGCTTCGGACAGTGAGCTAGAGTGAGACTTAGGAATTGTACATAAGCTGGTCAGTGGATGATACATATGTATCTTTTATAAGAATCAGTGAAATGTTGCTCCCTTTGAAGAAACTTCACAGTAAGAACGGCTCTTTAGACTGCTTCAGAGGCTTTCTTTAAATTCTTGGTTGCTGTAAATCGTCTCTCGGGCAGTCCCATATGCTGTGTGGGTTGTTGTGCTATGAGTCTCGCTCTACTTCCCCTGCTATGGACCATTGCATGTAACCACCACTGACCACTTCTGAAGACCAAATCCTGTTTGTGCCCCCACCCCCCACCCGTTGCCACAGTCTGGTTGGCAAGAAGCTATCAGTGCAGCAAAAACCTTAGCAGAGCAGAGATCTCCCCAATATGAAATTCAAAGAGCGCAGTTACCGTTATTGTAGAATGTAGAATTTTGTCAAGTGACTGGTGTGGTGGCCCAAGCTGGAGTCCACATGAACTACATGGGCTTTCCCCTCTGGCTATTTCGCAATCCATCCTCCCATCTGAATTGAGCTATGTAAATCATGGTGTTAAGTGCTTGTTGTGTTACAACTGTCATTGCATTTTATGGGTGTAGCACGTGTTGGAGTCCTGCAGACGGCACTGCAGCCGACTAGCCTTGTCCTTCCTCGGGCCCTAGCAGCTCTGAGTGCAGCTTTCCTGCTTCTCCTGGTTCCCAAATTTCTGTGTATTTATGTTGCATTTTATATTTTTTATAGAGTTTTTTTCTATTTATGAGTTAATAAGTTTTTATATTAATTCTACCATATTCTTTTTACAGAGCCTGACTGCCCATCCCTCAATCAGATTTTCTGGAAACCAAGGGGTAAGAATTAACTTACTTTTACTGGATGCTGGTTGTCCTGGTCTGAGATTTAATGTATTCCTACAAAGATCGTAAAGAGATCTTAGCACTTTTATCTTTATTCTAGCTTTAAATGTAGTTCTTTATTGATGTATTTGTATAAATGCTGCATATGAATATATTCTGGTACAATCTAGCCTGGAAACGGGCTGAAATGGAATGTAGTGAGCCTATAGTCCACCTCATTTACATTTATTTTTTTGGTTCTGTAGCGGTTCACTTCAGGTGACTCATTTTTAGGACCGATACAACAATTTGAATGCAGCATATTACAGATGGTTACTTACTGTGGTTGTTGTGAAATACTGAAACCCTTATTGGACATGTAAACAATTAGATGTATATTTTGTCAATAGGATTTCTTTGAATTGCTGTAGTTTGCATTTTCTTGAGTGGGCAATTTTTCTTTGAACAGTGGAAGCTATGTTAATTTGAAAGCTTTTGTAAAACACATTTCAAAGCTAAAATATTTAAATGAAGAGTATTGTATTTAATGCTCTACATCAAATGGAATTTTTATGAATTTATGGAGAAAAAATGTGGGCACGTTTAAAAAGGCAAAACACTAGTGAACTGTACTCCAGTAAATATACATTTAACAACTGCAGAATCTGTCAGATGTGTAAAATGCATTTCTTCAGAATTTTACCTGAAATGAATGAATTCCTAAATTCACCGTCTTAATCAGTCCCAACGGGATTCTTTGGAGTTGTTTTTTTGTGATTGTTCTGGCCAAAAATACTTGATTCTGCAGCAGCTCTTCTCAATTTATGACTCAACTTGGAGTTCTATGCCTTTTTTTGTAAAAGAAATTGCATAAATTGGCACAATTTTCAAATTCAGGAATTTTAACTAAACTACTACTAGTGGAGATGGAGCCATATGTAATTACTTTTTTGTATGTAGTTTTTATATCACCAATAATGTTACAGTGCTCATTTTTATTTCTTTGCCATATTCAAGAACCATGGGTGCGCACTCTCACTCTCACATATATAAAATAATAAATACATAAAATGCACGCATACATGCATACGTACATGAACATATAATTAAAGAATGAGAGAGGGAGAATACTCTTTTGGTTCCCCTTTTTGGTAGAAATAAACTCTCAATTCAACATAGCAAGCCGGCAAATAAAATTAGTCAAATGGCCTATGTTAGCAGAAAAATGTATAGTTTCATTTCCAAAATTCCCTTTATTTGTTTTATGTAGGCTGTTAATCTGTGATCTTTACAATGCCTCAGCTTAACAGATAGTTTCCACTTTCCCAAATGTTTGCTAGGGATTTTAGTAGTACATTGTTGTTAAATGAGATGTTCACGGTGCTCATCTTCCCCACAGCACAGCCTACCAAAACCTCACCTGAGTGCACACTGTGATGGTGCTTCAGGACATGTCATGGTCCACAAGCAAGCAGTCTGTTCTGATTTGAACCATTTCTTTCAGAAAAGCTGCTGTAAATTTTGCAGTGGAAATATTGTAAAGTTTACTTGATTTTTGTGTTAATTTCTGTAGAGTTTACAAGATGCGGCTACCTTGTTTTAAGGGAAATAGTTTTTTTTTTTGTTAGTTTATGGCTGGCTTACAGATTGATGCTGTACACTTCATACTTTTGAGTATATCCCTTATTTGCAGTTTGATGCAGTAGGTGCATCTACCACATGCAGTAAGGAAATCTTGTGCAGCATGGGATTTACTGCTTAAACTTACTTAAAATTACTACTTAAAAAATTACTTCCTAAATGTATGTGGCGTACTGCAGCCGTTTTTAAATTTGTTTTTATGTTTATTTCTGCCATTTTTCAAAGTTTATTTTTTTCAACTTGCATAATTTGTTGAGTTGTACTGCTGGTGCTGAAAACAGATTTTTTTTTTTTTTTTTTTTTTTTTTTAAAAAAAAGCTATATAGAATTGCAAAAGACAGGAAATGCATGACCCAAATGCCAGAATAATGCATCATGGTTGATTCAATGACTTAAGATCTGGAAATCCTATGGCGATTGTTGGTTGCTGCTGTAATTAACACATTGTGTGTGTGTGTGTAGGGGGGGGGGGGCGCAATGGTCACCACACCCTTAGCAGTTCAGCAGAGGGCAGGGTGTTCTTATATTTTAGTCCCAAGTAAATCTGGCCATGGGGGTGGGGTGAGGTGATCCAAGTATATACATAACCCTATGAGGCTATTTTAATGTCAGTTCTGATACAGGATCACAAGGCTATAAATGGAAGCAGAGAGAATTTTCAATAGGTTGGCAGGACTTTAAAAAAAAAAAAAAACCTTTATAGTATTGTGAAAGAACTGTAACCTTTTATAAATCTGCGCTAGCTTTCTGCCAGGACCTAGGAATCATACCTCCTGGTCAAAATGGGCTGTATTCTCCCCTTGTTTGCATCACTTGTGTCCTGAGCAGTCAGAGTGCCAGCTTGTAATTTGGTGAAAGGCCACAGCTTACTGCAGATGCACGACCAGCCAGGGAGCAGTGCAGACTGCTTATTCAGGGAGCCCATCGCTTCCTGCGTGCAAATTGGCCCATAAACAATATAGTGGGGTTGAAGTGGGTTAAGTGTAAAGTGGGTACTGTGAGCATTCCATTTAAATTAGTGGAGGAACATCCCACACGTGCATCGTGGATGGAGAGCCTTTCCAAACTGTTGTATAAACCTAACATGTTATATTCATTTGTGTAGTATATTCTTGTAGCTACCATTAGTCTGTGTATACCAGCAGGTTCTAAGAGAAGTGTTTAAAGAGCCCCATAGTGCCATCTCCTCCCAGATGATATGTGTGGGATATGTTTATGATGCACAATTTTAAAAGTCGTTATACTTATGGGCTTTTATGTGTCCACGTGTTGAAACTGCTGTCAGTCGTTATGGCCGATATTCAAGTCATGCATTTCCTGCAGTCAGTGACCTCGCTCCCACAGTGTGTTGGAGTGAGGCACGACAGGCATTCCTCCACATTTTCCAAGCGCCACGTCATCCCTCTGCTGTCCACCAGCAAAGAATTAATTACTCCCCGCTCCAGTGCATTGTCACTTACATGCTTTTTTTTGGTAGCGGCTGTGCTAATGAACTGAACCCAAAAAATAAAACTCTGACCACAAAATTTGCCACGTTCTTTTCCGTAATATAAATTTGAATCGATGGTTATGCAGATCGTAATGCTGTGTTTTCATGTTGGGGTACTGGCTGTAGCTACTGTAACCACGGTGGCCTCACTGGAGGATGTTTTTATGGTATGTTTGCTTAGGAGGTCAAACTGCTGAGTCTCCAGCCATGGAAGTGTCAACCTGTATGGAGAAACGGAATTTCTCTAAGCTGTGTGACAGTAGTAGGTCACCCATCCCCCCAACCTGGATCCCATCAGAATCTTCTCCCACAGGTGTGAGGGTGAGCAGTGGCAATGAGTCATTTACCACGCCCCTGATGAGCTGCTCTCTGGAGAGGGGGATCTTGCCACCCTGCTGGGACTGGTGCCCTGTCAGGCCAGGCTGAGAGAGCCTGGCCCTGCTTTTGTCAGCCGTTAAATTAATTACCGTGGAAAAGGCCAGTGGAGCTAGCTCAGGGGGGAGATTGCAAGTGCCTGCTGTGAAAAGGGGCTTTGTCTTCCAGTAGATGCACAGAAGGGGCAAGGGTACAAGGGGCTGGGGCAGATGTGGGGGGCAGCAGCTGAAGACCGTTTTCTTCTCAGAAACCAGGAGGCTTCTGTCTGCACTGTGACTCTAGGAATGAAATGTGCAGCACCCTCTGTACTGCTGTCTGTTCACTCACGCCTGCTCTGTCTCGCTCACTATGTATTAGACAAGACTTTAGCCTGTACGTTTTCAAATTGGTTAGTTAATGATGATTAGTGGCATTAAAATTACTCTCGGGCCAGCAGTTGCATTAAATGTCAACAAGTGTGGGTTAGTTTGTGTTAGAGCTGTCGCGATTACTCGATTTTCAACTCGATTTATTAAAAAGCTTTTTTTTATTATTTCCTTCTCGAATAGTCAGAAAAATGGCAGAAGGAAGATGATGCGTACTGGATGAGGCTCCAGATAAAGAGCGAAAGCCTCAGTTGTGTGGAAGCACTTCACATTAATAATGAAAATGCAGTCATCTGTCAGCATTGCAAGGCAGAACTTAAATATCACCACAGCATGACTGCAATGCAAATGTATCTTAAAAGTAGTCATTCAGATTTGACAGACTCACCCAATAATGGTTAGCCATAGATGTGTGCTTTTAGCCTCTGAGTAATCTCGCCTGTCTTTGTCATCACTTAAATTATTTTGCTTAATTTACTTACTACCCGTATGTCAAAATAATCGCTGCTAAAACAAAGGTTAGCCCTGTCGGTTAGCCACATCATCTTGCATAGTATGTAACATAATAACCATATGAATTATCATATATATATGCATAATGTGTATATATACACACACCTATATTACATAAACTTATCATATATATATATATATAAAATCGATTATGAATGTCCAATTAATGGCAAATGACTCAATTATCGATATAAACGATAGTGACGAACACTAGTTTGTATGTATTTGGTGAATGTGAACTGATCTTGAAAGGGAATCGGACTAGAGGAGAGAGCCGCATCTCGTCTTGCGGTTTCAAATCACCCCCCCAATGTTTTAATGCATCAGCACCAAGCTGCATCCTGTATCCATTTTGAATTTGCCTGGAATGCATGGGTTTGTGCTGACGTAAACTATGAAACACTCAGGAAGTGATGCAACGGCTTCCTTGGACTGCCTCTGGGAGGAAGCATGAATGAGTGGTCAGGTTGTTGGCTGACATGGCTACCATAAATTTCTCAGATGAATGTTGTGTAAAACTCAAGTCAAATCTGCCTCTGTTCAAATGATTACGCGTTGGCGATTTGGGCTTCTAACATGCTTGAAGGCCGTGAGTTTTAATAGTTGACGTGCTGTCTGTGAGCCATAGACAGTGTGTTCTCTCTTGTGGAAGATGGCCATGGGCAGCTCATGAATAATTCATGAATCAGACTCACCTCTTACATCAGTTTCTAAGCAACCAACCTGCAATTTCACAGAAGGTCACCGATTTTTCTTCCCGCAAGTAGGATGGGTATAAAACTAGCACTGCCGCTGCTGTAATCAAAGTACAACATAATTAAGTTCTCTAGTAGAGGTGAACCGGTATGAAAATTTAATATCACAATTATCGTGACCAAAATTATCAGTTATCAGTATTATCATGGTGTTGTTAAAATGGGCTTAAAATGTTCAAAAAGTACCGATACACAAACTGAAATCATTTCACAAAGTTTTATACGGAAAACCAAAAAGTGCGGTCTTTAAGTTCTGGATATATAGATTCACCCAAAGTCACGTTGCATGCTGTGCCTGCACACTGGTGTCTGGGAGGCTGCTGCTGTCTTTACGTTAAATACTGTGCAGCATTAACCAATGTAGCCCCTGCAAGATGGTGCTGTCCATATGACAGATCCCAGTAACGGCTCAGGGGCATGCTGGGAAAATAATTAGCCTCTGTTGTTGTTATTGTTAATACTTGTGTTCCTGATTTGTCGTGGCTGCCCTTGCCTGTGTCTTGTGTGAACATTTTCTGGTCCTCCTCTGTGTCTAGTTATTGTGTAAATTACCCACCATTTGTGTGCCGTACAGTCCGGCGTCCCTGTGTCCCTGTGTTTCTGGGTTCTGTGGTTGTTTGATTCCTGAGTTTGACGTCTATTAAGGACTTGATAAAAAGTCATTGTTTCGTCTTGTGTAGCAGACCGAGGCAGCATTTGCATTATAGTAAGCTTTTCAAAGCATGATAATCAAGCATGGTGTTAACGGTAATTAGAATTTGGACCGGTAATACTAACTGCCAAATTTACCGTGGTTTACTGTGAAACCGGTAATTGTTTCATCCCTGTTCTCTAGTTAGTAAATCAGTTAATAGACAACTTGTGCTATACATTGACTTAATTTGCTATTATGTAAGAAGGCAAAGGAGGTGACAGCGCCAGCCAACCCATTAGACAACTTAGGCGGCCCATTTCCAGCTGACTCTGACCCCCCATCCCCAGTACAAGGACTATATAGAGCAGTGTTTCCCAATCCAGTCCTCGGGACCCACGGCCGGTCCATGTTCTTGCTCCCTGCCGGACAGTCCACATTTTCGCTACCGGGAGCTGGGAGGGAGCAAAAATGTGGACTGTCTGTGGGTCCGCAAGGACCGGATTGGGAAACTCTGATAGAGTGTGTAGAGCACCATCCAGGAAAAAGTGAAATCGGCTGGCGGGATCTGTGATGGTAAAGCTAGTCAAGGGTACCACATGGGCTTTGACTGGCACTGGGAGGTGGGAAGGTGGCAGTGTGCTGCAGCTTGACAGGACAGCCTGGTATGTCATCAGTTTCTAACATGTTCAAGTCCTCTCTAAGGCTTGACTGTATAATTGGAACCGAAGGTCATCCCATGGAATCCCAGTGAGGCTTTCTGATGCTCAGGCCTCCAGTGTATTGTGGGCCTCTGTCTTGCACGTGGCTCCGTTTTGTGGTCGCATATAACAGACCATACTGCAGGGTTATGAGACGGGGCATTTTCCTAAAGACACGATAGCTATGCCATTGTGCACCAAATATTGCATTACATTTTGATCTGTAGGTTTTGCTTACTTGAGTAATAGGATGCCCTAGAAGGGGGTCTGGTTGAAGATTTAAGGATCAGCACAGGACATTTTTAACGTGATCAATAGCACTGAACTTTTGAGGGATGTTCCCCTTTCATGTGGTGAATATCACCCCCCCCCCATCCTGTACCACAACAGAAAATCTGTATACCACGGCCAAAGAGCCCCGATGACTTGCAGACGTTTACCTTCTACCTGTCCCATGTGGGCAGGGACAACCCACAGGGCAGCTTCGACTGCATCCAGCAGTACATCACCAGGTGAGTTGGAGTACGCACGCACGCACAGGTATCCGTATATCAATATATTTGTGGGGACACATCATTTCTATCAGCATAACCCAAATCCCAACTATAACAACCTTAACCCCTACCCCAAAATGGTTACATTTAGGGTACGTCCTCACTAATGAGTTAAAAATGTATAGCGGTTTCTGAAGAAGAAAACATCTGCATCCACAATACCGTTAAAATTAGCATTGAAAAATACTTTTGTATCCATGCTGCGCCGTGTAAAAGGCAAATGTGACTTAGCTTATGACGCATATTCAGTGAGCTCCGATTGGTTCGTTCTTAGCTTCTGACCCTTTTCCATTTAGCTCTCTTCGTTTTGATGTCTTTTCCTGATCGGTTATGCTTCACAGGAATAAAGAATGCTTTCTTTATTTTCACCAAAGTAAGCCGCATGTGAACATGGAGGACGTACAGGAGTTTTGCCACCTGGCATATTTTGTTTTGCTTAGTTACTTGCAGCTAAATCGTGTTTTGTGTACATTGTATGCTGTTTACAAGCAAAGAACTATTTACCGATCGCTGCTTATTGCAGATACTTTAGAGTAAGACGAGTGCACTGAAGCTGAAGGGAAGAGAGTGAGGAGTGTACTGACAAAATTTCTGGATTCATGTTGTATTTTACTGATAACTGTTGTTTCTGTGGTTTTGATAACCTGCTTGCTTCCTTTTATGTACATATGTGTTTGCAACGCTACTGTGCTGTGATATTTCACTTTTGCTAAATAAAATCCATGCATTTACTTTAAAAACATGGTTGTGTGTGAGATTAATCAACAGTCAAACTTTATTACAGTATAAACTATTACAAATCAAAGTCAAAATAAAGAATTCAAAATATATATTTCACCACTTCTAAAATAAAAAAAAATAAATACATTTTGGTTGGACAAAAAAATGTTCAAATGACATGTTTTGCTCGAGCTACAACAAGCAAATAAAATGTAACGCTGGTAAGTGCGCATGCCAGTGCAGGCTAATATGCGTCATAAGCTACGTCAATTGTCTTTTACATGGTGCTGTGTGGACGCAAAAGTTTTTTCAACACTAGTGATGGCGGTTGTGTGGATGTAGATCTTTTCCTTTGGAAAACCCCGTAAATTTGCGTATAAGTGCGGACGTAGAGAGCCGTCTTTTCACATGCTGTCTTCTCCCCTTGGAGCATCGTCTTTTCTCTATGAGGTGTGAATACTTTCGCTACATTTTGCTGGCTTCCTCTCCCTAGCCATCTAATGATAGGCAGGCCTACTAGTTAATTGAATCAGGTCCGATGTCCATGTGTTGACTTGGAAGGAACTGAATCCCATGAATATTCTACACTATTTAAAGTTATTATTTGAGGCAGCACAGTGTACAGTTTATTTAAAAGAATTTGGCTTCTGTAGTGCCTGTGGCTTTGGGTGTGGCTGGAGTTTTCCCCTACGGTACTTGCGACCCACTCTGGGTGTCTCTAATTACATTGGTCCCCCTCCGTGTCCCCCTGTGCTCCCAGCAATGGCAGGATCCAGCTGGACTGCTTAGGTGGCATCCAGGACAAGATCACTGTGTGCGCCACTGATGACTCGTACCAGAAGGCACGGCAGAGCATGGCGCAGGTGGAGGAGGAGACCCGCAGCCGAGGGGCCATCGTCATTAAGCCAGGCGGGAGATATGTGGGTAAGTGCAACCTCCCCGCCACCCGCTGCAGGTGAACCTAAAGTTCATCATGCACACTGACTTTTGTCACATCTTACACTTCCTGTCCTCTGCAGCCGCCATCGCTTTGTAACATCATGTAAATGTAATGCAGGTGGGCTTTTAAGCTCGAGTTAAAATTCTCGACCATTTCTGGTCTCCATTTCCCTTATCTGCCGACGCGAGCTCCCCTGGGTCCAGTGGCTGCGGACTCCTGCCAGCATGGCGCATGTGCACATGTGCGCCTCATCCTCCCCGGTACCGGACACCACCCTGTTTGGCCCTTTGCTCAGAGCCCATCAAGGAGAAACGCCGGCCTGCAGGCAGAATGTCTATCCTGTATCTGGTTCGGCTGGTTGCAGGGACAACAAACTGTCAGGGGAAGCTGAAACTCAATCTGGGCTCATTCTTACTATAGGAGGGAATGGTGTCTTGCTTTGAAACCTTTCAATATCCAATTTTAACATTATTTGTAGGCTAATATTTTTAGACGCATTATCTGCCTGATTTAAAGGGCTAATTGGGAATGGCGAAATGAGTATTGTAATGCTCTAATGGTGTCTTGGCTGATTTGCTCCCGCTGGTCTCTCTATGTGACCCCGGTGTTGGTGTAATTTGCACAATCGACAGACAGGGCTAATTGCAGCCTTGTGGCTCCCCGTGTGGAGCCATGTGACTAGTAGAAAGGGGGAGGTTTGAGGTCGCATTATTCTGCTGTTGAAGGCTGATTTGGCAGCTTCTCTTGTTGGGCGGAGAGAACCAAAGGTCTCGGAAATGTTCGGAAAAACTAGCCTCACCGTCTCGTTGCCGCGGGGACCTTCCTTGACCTTCCCACCAAATTTCCTTCATATAATGCAAGAACTGTCACTGCCTGGGTGTTTTTTTTTTTTTTGTACTTCTGTTACCGTGTGGCTAATTACTGTAAACCTGTTGATGAACTTGGTAAAATGGCCCCAACAACAGATGTTCAATCCCCCCCCCCCTCAGAAACATGATTAATATTCCTGTAACTGATAACTTTATAATGAAATGTGCTGGTACAGTAACTTGTGAAATTATAACAACTCATTATCAGAGCTGCACTTCACCATATTTTTATTATTTTTATTCTATTGATTTTGATCAATTTTTTTCTAATTTAATGACTAATCTTTTGAATTAGCTGAGTACTGATTAATGATTACTGCATTGAGTGTCTAACATTTAAATATCAAAAAGTAAACACTCGTTCATGTAGGCATTAATCCTGGTCAATACAGTCAATCAAACTTTATCATTATGACGTTAGTTAGCAGCACTAGAGCTAAAGTAACTACTAAATAACTACTAAAATTAAAAAAGGTGATTTGCATTGGATGATCAGCCATTTTCCTTAGTAGAGGAGGAATGGTTTTGTTGGCTCATTCACCACTGAGAAGCAGGGACACTTTCAATCTGAAGAAATAAGGGACGAGCATCCTTTCACTCCCCCTCCCTGGGTGGTGGAAGGGAGCTGAAAAGTGGACTGTTTGGGGGTCCCTGAGGACTGGTTTGAGAATCACTGTTCCATATAGTATGGTAGGGTGCTTTACACATGCCAAGGGTGAAGTATTGGAGTCTGCTTTTCAGAGAACCTGAAATCTCCTAATCCAGACATGCCAAGAACACGCAGACAAACCCACAAAGAATCAAAGCTGTAGTTGCGGGTTTTTAGTCTTTGTGAGAAGATTTATTTCAGGCTCTCAATTATAAATGACGCTGTGGCGCTGCGTGTCCTTTTCACCATGTGTTTGTGTATGGATGTAGATAAGTGTCAGTGCTTACCTGCACGTGCATCTGCTTGCAGGTAAGAAGGTCCAGATCCGGAAGCCGGCACCAGGACTGTCTGACATCGCACCCTCGCGCCGCTCGTCACGGCCCGTCATCATCTCCAGTGCCATGAAGAAGACAAGCATGGGGGCGGCCCAGCAGAGGCCTCTGCGGGAGCGTCTGATTCACCTGCTGGCGCTGAAGCCCTATAGGAAGCCAGAGCTAATCCTGCGGCTGCAGAAAGATGGCCTCTCCCCGCAGGAGAAAGACACCCTGGACGGCTTCCTGCAACAGGTCTGCTCTTCACCCACACCTCTCCCTGCAGGATAAGAGGGCACAAAATCTGACGAGGCACTGGCACGTGTAGACAGATATACGGTCTAACCTCAGTGCCATCCTGAAGGCTCCCTTACAAATCAGTTGTGAAACCACAGGCTTAGATTTGGTATTTGAGAGAAATTTATTTTGTCTTTCTCCTGTCTGAAGGTGGCGAATTTGAATGGAAAAGATAACACGTTCACACTCAAAGACAGCCTGTTTAAGGAGGTGCAGAAGGACTGGCCCGGCTACACAGAGGGAGATCACCAGCTTCTTAAGAGGATCCTCGTGCGGTAAATTGATGCTGACGAGTGCCGCGCTGTCAGCCTGGGCTGCTGCTGTGAAGGGTTTTCTGCTTTTCCAAGTATAGCCTATACCTTTTAGGGGCTTTTAATATAATATATTTACTCTTAGTGATCACTTCATCCGGTAGACCTAACTATTACAAGGTAGGACCCACTTCTACCTCTAAAAGAGCTTCAAGGGCAGACGAGCTGTGCATTCTGAGATGCCTTTCTGCATGACACTGAGCTGTCTCTTTCGTCCTTGTGGCTGTTCTTCTCTTTTTAAGTGTTTTTGGCCACAGAAATACCACTGACTGGGTGTGTTTTGTCCATCACACCATTCTCTATAAACTATAGACACTTTAGAGCATGAGAATCCCAGTAGAGGGGCTGTTTCTGAGATGCTGGAACCCCCACGTCTGGCATCAGCTATCGCACCACATTAAAAAAATGCTTGGATCAGGATTCCTAACTGCACAGGAACTGAGCCTCTTGACCCTGTCTGTGTGTTGTATGTATTCAGTTGCAGCCACATTTGCTGTTTGTAGAAGCAGGCTGGTTGCATTAGCAAGCAAGTAAACCTATTAAACTGTGTCCAGTTAGTGTAGCTCTCCTGTCATTCCAAGACAGTTTGCATTGGTGGGATGTTTTTTTTTTGTTTTTTTTTAAATATGTACAAATATATGTGTGTATTTATGTGTGTGTGGTAACATTTTTTTTAAGGAATTTGGGGATCTGGACTCTTGCGCTTAATTGTCCTGTTGGTTCTGGCTAATTAACCGCTATAGTGGTGCCTCTTGAGAAGCCTCGTAATAAGGGCGTGAAATGCAGCACCTGGCCGGCACAATTAGCCTTGGAGTAGCTTTTGCTGAAAGTTTATTCAAAAAGCGCTAAGATCAATCCACCTTGAGAGCTGGAGTTGGAACGCCACAGCAAGGCACTGATGCTAATGGGGAAGATTTCTGTCTCGGACTTCTTAACCACAGTAGCTTATGCCATTTCTGCATGCGACTGGTCAGACGCCATCTGCACAGTGACAGCATTGGTGCTGCTTCCCGTGCTGGTCAGAGCCAATCTGATGTTATCTAAGGTGACGTCGATATGGGGGTGCTGACTATCGGCTTTTACAGTAAATACCTGACGATGTGGAGGAAGGAGTGAGTGAGTGAGTGAGAGAGAGTGAGAGCGAAAGAGAGAAGGAGAGCACACGCAGCCATGTGCTTCCAAGAGGCGGTGTGAGTCACTAGCAAGCAGAAGGTCAGCATGTGCAGGAGACGTGAACAAGCCATGTGGCGTGTGTGTGTGTGTGTGTGTGTGTGTGTGTGTGTGTGTGTGTGTGTGTGTGTGTGTGTGTGTGTGTGTGTG
>JAAGVU020000032.1:5332631-5373040 GCA_011763525.2 Mormyrus iriodes
ATATATATATAAAAAAAAAATATGTCAGACAGCTAAGCAGTTAATGAAGTTCATGTATAAACTCCAAAGCTTCACTGCTTCCGGTGTCAGGCACTGTGGGATTAAAGCATGATTCCAGATATCTGAATGGTGTCTGTCATTTTTAGTAGCTCTCTGAATTATATGGTAGTTCCACATTACTGAATGCCCTGTTTTAGTCACGATGACTCTTTTTATAAAAATATTAGCTTCATATTAAGCACCATCACATTTTTTGTAGCATGTGGTTAATGTATTTTTTTTTTTTTTAATTTGCTCATTGCTGGTAATATCTGCCGACGCTTTGCTCTTTGCTTCCTCAGAAGCGACCTGCTGCAGAGTTCATCGATCCCTTAGCAAACAAGAAGCCCAGGATATCGCACCTGACCAGTAAGGCGGCTGGACCCGTCAATGGCAAACTGAGCTCCTCCAATGGGAAGGAAGTGGGAGGGGTCCCTTTGATAAGCGGGGAAAGCGTGACTGCCAGCTCCCAGCTGCCGCTCCTAGAAATTCCGCGTCCATTCGACCCATTGTCCGATGTCAGCAACGACTCCAGCCACAACGGGAGGGACTGTGAGGGGCAGGAGGTGGCTGTGGCGGAGCGTCTAAGCCAGCCTCCAGCCCCTGCCGCCACCGTGCCCCCACCAGCGCAGGGATCCTCCCCCTTCCGGCCCAACCCGCTCGGCCTCGGCGGGCCCCCAGAGGAAGCGGCCGCCGCCTCGCACCACAGCAAGTCTAAGAAAAAATCCAAAAAGCACAAGGACAAGGAGAAGTCCAGGGAGAGAGAAAAGGCTGCTGAAGAGCGTGGGGTGGAACCGGCAGGCAGCACCAGCAGCCCGCAGGACTGCGTTCCTCACGGGACCTCTGCAGGTACCGTGCATAGTGTGCTTGTAGAGAAACACTATATTCATTAAAAAGAGCAATCAAATTCACCATAATGTCTTTCCCTGGATTCTGTGGGCGGTAACATCAGAAATTTCAAGATGTAGAATGGAAGTCATTCTGTAAGAAAGTGGCATACTGACCTCTAGTGGTGAACCCTGTTTTAATACCTAGTTCCAGATGATTTTCTGTACACAAGCTCACAATGTCTGCCTGGTTAAAGAATGACTTTGGTTTAACCGCATTAGTCTTTTTTATATCAGCTTTATTGGAATGTAACTAAAAAGTAACTGACACTGAATTTACTCCTCATGAGTTGCTTTTGGTTTCCTTATAGATGTGAATGGGATGTGCAACAGTAGTATTTCTGCATTGTCAACAGAGACGGCAGACTACTTATCGTAAGATGTTTTTTTTCTTCTTCATATGTGCATTTTTTATTCTGCTCTTCTATAGTAGGTTTCCTAATTTCAGGAATCCCTGTCTGTATGTGTGTGTGTTTGACATGTTATGGTTATTGCCTAATGTCTTTATCCAGATTTAAAGGCTACATAGAGTTCCGTTTAATTTTTTTTTTACATGGTATAATTTTAAAGGTTTAAAATGAGGATATTTTGCTTAACTGAAGCTGTTGGTTTGTGCAACTCTCAAGAGGTCAAGGCCCTCATGTGCTCCAGCTGGGATTTAAACACGTTTTGTCTGCCTGTGCCCTGGTGACACACCATGCCCTGTCCCGTGTCCCTGCAGGAAGTACACGGCGATTGCCTCTCAGGAGCAGCGGCAGAGCTACAAGAATGATTTCAATGCCGAGTACAGCGAATACCGGGGCCTTCACGCCCGAATAGAGGGTGTCACAAGGCAGTTCACTGTGCTGGACGCTGAGCTGAAACAGCTCCAGCAAGGAACGGATAAGTACAAGGTACCCCCACGCCGGCGGCTGTGCCCCCTTCTGAATTTAACTGGGGGTGGTCATTATGGGAATTAATCATGTCTTGATCTGTCTTCCTTTCCCCAGACAATCCGCAATCAAATACTTCAGGAGTATCACAAGATTAAAAAGGTAAGATGTCAAACGGGCAGCATTCTCTTAACACCACAACGGTATGTGGTTAAGCAGGTCTGTGACCTGCACTCACGCTTTCTCTCCTTCTGTTACAGACTAATCCAAACTATAGTCAAGAGAAGAACCGCTGTGAATACCTACACAACAAACTTGCACATATAAAGAAACTTATAGCAGAGTATGATCAACAGCAACTGCAGAGCTGGCACTAGTGTGGGGTGTTCTTTTTTTTTTTTCTTTCTATGGAAACCAGATGGTGAAAAGTTATCTGGATTCTACTTGCTCCGAAAGTTCTTATCAAAGATGCCACGAAGGGAGAATTCATTCCCCCCCATTGGGGCCAAAAGCACTATTGAGAACAAAAGCAGACTTTTTATTTTGAAGATGTGACTTGGCAGTTTGGGCCCTAGCCTCTCGAGGTATCAGCCTCTGCCTCTGGATAAACCTTGTGCAGTGTGTCTTATTTCCCGACCCCCTGTCGTGCACAGAGGTCTCCAATAGTATGAAAGGATAATCCACGTTCTTTGAAGATCTCCACACTGCCTTTCCATGTCAGGAACTAGGCAAGGCGATAACACTGAAAAGGCTGTGACGGAATGTATGCCAAAATGCTAATAGTTTAAGAACAGAAAAAATGTAATGGGTTAAATATAAAATGATGAAATTTATTTTTCCTCATGTATTAAAATGAAAGGTTTTCTTGCTGAACACTTGTGAATATGTATTTTAGATTTTTTTCTTATTTATTCTATTTTGGACTATTAGGGAAAAGTTGTGTTGTAAATTTACACTCCTCAATATCAGTACTATAAAGTGTTGTTTTTTTTTTTGTCTTCTCTTGGAATGTGAGCCAGTCTTTTGTGCAAAAGCTGCCTTGGCCATCAGAGTTGCCCATCTGTTGCATTCATGACTTTTTTTTTTTTTTTTTTTCTTTTTTTTTTTAAAGAGATATAATTTCCCCATCCTTAAATAAAGACAGCACTGTAAAGTCACTCACAGGCAGATGCCCAGCTTCTTTGGCAGTCATTCTGTCCTGCTGAATCTTTTTGCTTTACAGAAGATTCTCTGAATAGCTCTCTGAAGTAGCCTGTATTTATGTGGTCCACAGAAAGTGTGAATTCTCTCATGGTCCGTTTTAATATGTACATCCACAACGTGCACATGGGTTTAATGTCCCTGAGAAATCTGTGCACCCACCATTCACGGTCCTAGAAGCAGATCCGACCCTTCGGTCAGGGTAGTGGGAGTCATGGGTACATGTCGCTGTTCGACTGTTCCGCAAAATAGCTGTCATTTAATGGCTTTATACTGTGATGCATTCTTAAGATGTATGAATATGCAAAGGTACTGTGTGATATGGTAAAACTCTTCAGTGATCCTGCAAAGAATGGACAAAGTCTGTATTGCTCTGGCCAGCTCTGACAATCTCTGTATTGCACTATAACATCAACATCCTTTGGTTTTACATGTGAATGACGACCCCTGCCCATGCTGTCTCAGACTCCATACACTGAAATGCATCTATATCTATTAATGCTTCAGACCAAGACTTTAGCTTGAAATGCTATTGGTCGTCTTCAGTCATCGTTCCCACTTAATTTGTACCACAGTGTCCCACATGGAAGATTGTACTTTGTTCTTTACTTGCTCACCTCAAAGTTTTTGCTGAATAATGTGCAGTTCATATCCTCCATTTAAAATGCAAGTAGGTTTGTGTCCATTCTGTTCTGTTGATTGGGAACAATATACTTGGCTAAAGCGAGGCACACTGTTGGCCGGTGTACAGGAGTAGGGTCTCCCCGCACCTCGACATTTGATGCATTTGTTAAAGTTAAGAAAAGACCTTGACGCATCAGCAGACTCTCAAGACCCTAGCTGAATGTGCACCAAATTCGTTTTATTCTTGACCGGTATCAAACATTGTGAAAGGGGCAGTGTCCATGCTCACCTGCAGTATCTTTGCAGAGGTTTAGACCAATGGTCCTGCTCACCAGATCAGTATAATTTTGTTCTATTGTTGAAATATACATATGAAAAATGTAGCACTTTGCTCAGCATTGGTTGTAGTTGCGTTTTTCCGGAAGGAGACGCCTTCTCATGGTGTGCTTATGCGTCACCTGTGTTTGTTCAAAGCCACAAGAATTTACTTACGATCTTAATGGCATAAATTGAGGTGGGCAGTTGGTCATACATGTGCAATTACTTTGCAAGATTATTCTTTTAAATCTGACCGATGTCATTTTGTTGATGCATTTGAATTTGATCACAGTGACTTATAAGTATCAGAGCAAAGGAGTATCTTTGACTCTATTCTACTTTTTTTTATTGAGGAAAATTTACTCGGATTGCCTCTATTGTGAGGAAGTTCTAAAGACATTAGCTAGGTATCTCTGCTGTTCATTCTGCCCTTGTAAAGTTCAAGGGCTTAAAATGATGGCGGTATCATGGCTTTTCTTTAAAACCCCAGTGGCGTAAGGCTTGAGGCTGCCTCTAACTGACTAACGCAAGACTGACGTCTTTCTAAATTTATGGCTGCATCTTTTAATTGTTCCCAACCCTGCAGCTTTTATCATGATGGTGATTATTAGATTAACTGACGGCCTCTGGTGAGTTCTGAGTTTTATTTGCTATTGGTGCGATCACTCCTCTCGATCCCGATTTGTCTAGGACCCATTTTGAAAGGATGCTGGTAAGGCATCCAGAAAGTAGGTGGTGTGGGTGGGCCTTTTCTGTAGGTTATCCTTCACAAATGGTGACACACACAACACTGTATGAGCTGAATGTGCCAAATGACCTGTTGTATAGGTTGTGTGCCAATGCTTCTGGGGGGGGGCCTTGAAAATCATCGTATTTTTAATGCTAAAACCTAAAATGGGTTTTCAAACCAGTAAGGACTGGGAATTACAATGATCTTGATATTTAAATAAAATTATATGTATATGAAAACATCACCTTCAATAGTCTGTGTTGTTGCTACATTTTTATAGTGGTTACATGTAGACACATAGATGAGCCATTGTTCTTGGAAGATCTCGAACTCGAGCAGCACAGTTATCTCACAGCTCCAGGGTTGGGGTCACATCGCACCCCACCCACCTGCAGTCCAAAGACATGCAGTTAGGCTAATTGGCGTTTCTAAATTGCTCATAGTGTATGTGGACTGGCATGCCATCCAGGGTGTAGCCCTGCCTTGTGCCCTGTGCTGCCTGCAATTGACTGCAGGTTCCCCTGTGACTGTATCCTGGGTGGTTATTAATTGAGTGGGAGGCTGGACACATGGTCTGCAGCTGCTGTCTAAGCTTTGAGGAAACTAGTTGGTAAGTGTCTTAAAACCCTGTAATAGTCTCTTGCTCCATGGTCAAGACTGCAGAATAAGTGACGTGATGTTCAGATGATGTGAAAAGTAACTGGCAGAATGATCACTTGCTTGAGTCAAGCACTAGTCTGTTTTCAAGTTCCATAGTGATTTGTGCTCAGCGGTGCTTGGTACTCCGTAAGATCTCTATAAATGCAGTGCAGAATGACGCAAGCCAATATGTGATCTGCTGGAAAATTCTGGTAGGTTCAACCCGATTCAGTTGTTAAATTAATTTTTTCAGGTTAGCTGTCTGGAATATTTGTACCCTCTATTATGGCTTTTATAAGAAGGAGGGTTGCAGCTGTTAGTGACTGAAGGTACAGCTGATTTTGAAATACCCGCAACAAAACACCTCATCCCTTAGTTGAAGGGAAACTTTTTTTTCTTCCCATTTTTCCCCTCAGCTTCAAATGGGCAATTGTGTTTTGTTTTTTGTTTTTTTGTTTTTTTTAAAGAATATTTAATGGGTAGGAAATAAGTTAACCTCAGCACTGTAAGGGGAGAGCTTTGCTGTAATCCAGCCAAGCATTTTGTCCTTTAATGGTAAATTAAACTGCATAAGATTGTTCTAGCACAATGTTGTGTTCTCTGCATTTCCAGTTTGAGTCATATTTCGTACATTCATGTAAAACCTCGAAATCTGTTAGCACTGTAGAAAAGGTGATAATGGATCTTTAATAGTAGTAATTTTGTCTCTCTATTCCAGTTGTATTATGGATAAATCAGGTTGAGTCTGAGTTTGACCTTAATTTATTAATAAACCACTAATTTATTTAGCATCTGTGACAGTTTCTTATTCCAAATCAATATTTAATGGTGCTCAGTAGTTTTAATACCATGGAAAGGCATGTTCTAAAGGGCTGGTGACTAACCTCAAAGTATTCACATAGGTTCATAGGACTAAAATTAGAGACACAGGTACTGCATAAGCAGCTTAAGAGAGCACTCTAAATGTTTGTTTCCAGGCAGTTTTTTAGTAATTGTCCAACATATGGACCACCTTCCACACCAGTTCACCGCAATAAACGATTCGAAATGATTGGGTTTACTTGTATTGTAGGGTTATTACCAGGCACTACTTCTGTCTTATGAATGGCTCCAGTTCAGCATTGAGTGCCTCCATGTTTATGCAATTCTATTATTCTATTCAATTTTCAAAAATATTTTTGACCCATCAGTGTAACACAAGCTTTGCCCTTGTTACATGAATATATCGTGGGTTCTTATTGGGTGTTATTTATATAGTCCCCACCTCCTTAATGTCTGTCTGAGCCCAAACGGGGGAATACAATGGAGATATGCATTGCCGTTACTCCAGTCTGAGGTGGATATGAAGCCGGAGTGACGTAGGCAGTCAGACAAAGCGGGCAGACGATTTCCTGGCAACTGTAAAACTTCAGGTTAAAGATTATTATTTAAGCCGAATCTGGCAGTCATCACTAATCAGTAAGGTGACATTTAGTCCATTTGGGTTCACTGTGATGTCTGTATTGTTTTACTAATTATTCATTTTATTTGAGATAAAATCTGTTTCATGCAATTGCATACCATATATTAGTATGCTAAATGTTTTAAACCATGGTAATTAACTGTATTGAGGTTCACTTCATTTAAATTCCTGTGAAACAAGTGTTAGTCTTGATAGTCTTTAAGTGTATTATAAGGATTAATCTTGAGAGTAAAATTATGTTCAGCCGTTATGATAGTTGTCATTTATAAGATGCATAATAGGGTAGTGATGTGTTTAACGTCATCAATATGACATGTGACCTTTGCCCCACTGTGGAGTTCCACTCTTGCATAATAAGGTGATGCACAAGTTGGCAATGTTTCTCATCCATTTTAGTCCTTTGTCTTGTCGTCACATTTTTATTATACTTCTAGTTCAGTCCAGGACTTCTTCTAAATTCAGATGTTTTTTTGGCTGCGACAGGCTTTTAGCAACAGCACTGTTACATGCATCTTACTGTTATAATGCTTGAAAATATGCTATAAAGGAGATTATTTTGCTTTTACAAGCAGGAATACAGACTAGGTTTTCACTACTATGATCCCAGTTTTAAAAATGCAGCAACCACAGTGTCAGTCCAGGTAGAGTTTACCACAATCTTCACAGCATAATACGCCAGTGTTTTGTGATAGTGATCTTTATGCACTAACACCAGCTACATTTATAAATACTGCCTGAATGAAAAAGTCTTGTTAGCCTTTTCCCCTCATTATTTTTTTTTCTTCCTTCTGTTATTAATTTGCAAATAGTATAGTGCAGCTAACTTGAGATTTATTAACTTGAGAAATATTAAGATCAGTAGATTGCAAGCAAAACACTTCATTTCTAAATGATGACTAGGTCTCACTGGAGAGACATCTGCCAAAAGAATGATTGTAGTTCTTTATTTAATACCCTTGTTTTGCTTCTACAACATTCACTGAAAACAGATGTTCTAACAGAACATTATATAAGCAGCGCTGCACAAAACATTCTAGTGTATACTTCTTCACACGTGCATGTGAAGACTTGGCGTTCAGCGGAGTATAATGTTAAAACACCAGTTGATGGTGGTCCTCAAGATTCCATGAGCAGGGCTAAAGTCTTCATTCTTTACCACACAGAATGCAACCCTTCTAAGATGGCTTCTTTTTCTTTGCTCTAAAAAGAAAAAATGTGTACAGCATTATCACAGCCAGAGCTGACTGCTAGTATTTGTAAATAGGTAACTTTCTTACACAGGAGTCTGGAATAAGTGAATACATTAATATCTTATGACCTCAATGGCATGCATGTGTAACTGTGGCTTTTAAAGGGGCTTACTCTTCTCTTGATGGTAAATATTCTTAAATAAAAACATTGATGATCAACATCATTTAACAAAATCAGGGTTGAGATTCTAATAATACTTATTGAAGGGGGGAAAATGTGATTTTAAAGAATGCTTGATGTAGTTATCTCAATGACGTAATCTCACTTTGTTAAAGACTTCAGAGTCCCTCAGAAACTGTCGAAGTCATTCTCTGATATTCCTATTTAAGATAACTTGCATAGATAAGTAGTTACATAGCCAATTATTTTGTTTGACAGGGATAAGAAACATCGTAGTGTGTTATATAATAACGATCATATATAATAATTAATCCAATATTTCACCTAAGAACTTAATAACACAGTTCAGTCTTAATTTTACTGTAATTTCATATGTAAAGGGCTATGCTGTTTCATTATTTAGCTGCATTTTTGGAATAGCTGTACAATTACTTTTTCATTATTCATTTATTAATAAAGATTATTTCTTAATTCATTTTGGTAGTCTAGAATGACAAGTAGTTTTGGCAAATGTGTGGCACTCTGTAGCAGTTTTAAAATTATTCCTGGATTTCCATTACTTTTCTGGTTTAATTTCAGTGTTTCTGCTTAGCAGATTGTCAAATGAGTGAGTTGTCTTCTGTGAGAAACGTGTTTGCAGACTAGCTCACTTGAACAATGGAATGTTCTGATAAAATAAGTTACAGCCACCACAGGATCAGAGTTCTCTTGTTAAAATGGAGTCATGGTCACTGACCAAGAATACAGCTAGCAAATCTTCTCTTGCTAGATGGAGTACTGGACTGTGAAGGGCATTCACAATGGGGGGTGGAATGACCTACCCGGAGGCCAGAAAGCAGAGAGCTTATGGCCACGGCTCAGCTACCTGGAGATCCTGATGGGTGCGGTTGGAGGAGACCATTTTTGAACTTCAGACAGGTTATATTCCATGTTGAACAGGTGTGGTGAGTATAGGAGGTGACGTGTGAAAATTATGGGTGGATGGGGGGTGGGGTTGTAACCTCCACAATACTCAAAACAAACCCCCTGGACCCCCTTAAATGGGTGGGTCCCTCAACCCCCCTCCCTCCCTCCCTCCCAAATGGTATGGGATTTTCTGTATTGTATTGTGCCAGCCTTTGGGATTTTAAATTCATAGGAATAATTGAAAGAATGAGAAAGGACATAACGAGAGGGATCATATGGAATTAACTTGCACTTCATTTTGTCACCCCCACCCCTCATTACTGCATGTTGAGGGTCAACTATATTTTTCAAAGAAGCAACATTAGCTTAGCCCAGGCGGTGTTGGCCAGCTGTGCGTGAAGGGTAATGTTTAAAAAACACTCTCACGCACAGTGCTACAGGTTATTCCGCAATCCAGAGTCCGATTGAGCTTGTCGGGCTTGCAGCTTCTCGATTTTTCTCCCAATAGCCGAGTCCATAGACACTCCCCTTCCGTTCCGATTATTTCTTATAGCGAATTCACTCCACGGCTCATTCATTTCACGAACGAGAGACTCGCGGTACGGGTTGGTAAAAGGTAAGCAAATGTAATCGAAATATACTGACATGCATAGCAATTAACGCTTAATAGTATAATGCAGTGTTGTCGCAGCAACACGACAAGCAAATTTAGTGTGTTTTTTTTCCGTCTCGCAGGTAGACATCTTTTTTTACTTTAAAAAACAGCAATCGACGTTGTGTTAGCAGGAGAGAAGCATAAAAGAGTAGGGAAATTGCCAGCATATGTGTGCTTTTGGAGGAGTTTGTCATCTTCAGGACTTCAGGAAAAAATGAGAAAGTGCCGTTCTGCAAGTGGGGGAGGGTCACCTTGTAAATCATATTCAAATGAGCTATTTCAGTCAAGACACTAAAATCGTGGTGTATTAAAACTTAAACTTTTGAAAGCGATACTTGTCAACTTTTCCTGTTGTGAGCGCTAACATGGGTGCCTTCAAAATGCATTTTAATATGGTAATAAAAATGTATTTATAGAAACCCAAAGCACTTTCTGGCAAAACATACAGTAAAAACTGCAGCGAAATGGGTTGATAAAATGCCAAATCTAGAAACCTCTTGCAGAACAAGCGGGGTGCAGCCGACCGCTGCGCTCTTACTAGCGGCTGTTCTGATTGGGTGGTCGCGCTTCCTCCAGTGCGGCGTGCATGCGCAGTGCGTCCCGCTCTTCCAGAAAGTTTAGGGAAACAAATAGAGAACCACTCACTTTTGATTTGCTAGTTTAATTTCTATTATGTACGCTCATGGTTTGCCAAATTTGTAATTATATTTATAAACATTTTATTAGTGTATCAATGAGTGAATGTGCAACTGAAATATTTGAAATATAGTCTTATTAGTTGATCATTTGTTTGTTTATTTATTTAAAAAGCACTGTAGATTTCCACCATGGCTGAGCTGATCAAAGTAATCAGTCCCAATGTGACATACACAGAAAATTACATCGAGTCCCAGTACGTCTATCATATCTCAACGGTGTCTAGCGACAATGGAACTTATATGGTAACTATATTTATCACTGATATTTTCATTATGTATGCACACACTACATATGTGAATATGCATATATGCATAGTATTATTAGAGATGTCGCCAAATAGCTGGGTTGGTGGCATTTCTGACTGTCAGAGATATGACAGTCTTGAACAGAGATATGATTTCCTCACTTTCACCTGGTTGACCACATTTACCCTGTTAGCTTATTTGCCCTCTGGCGTTTTAAATTTGCCCTTCCCCTATGCTCCTCTAGGTGACTCCTTATATGAGTCATTTTACATTCCGCACTGCACGTGCTGTTCCCCGCCTCGGGGTCATGCTGGTGGGCTGGGGGGGCAACAACGGTACCACTGTCACGGCTGCGGTCATTGCAAACAAACTGGGCCTGTCGTGGAAAACCAAAACCGGCACCAAGGTAAATGGGGCCGGGGCGCTCGGTGCTCACAAAAGGTCACTGTGCTTCCACTTCAATTTGCTCGTCTAAGTTTAGAACCGTTCCGCTGTGAACATATGTTCTGCAGTAGGGAAGATGTAACTCTTATTTTCTTCCAAGGACTTTCCTGCCTTACTCACTGTTATCTTGTTCCCTCATGATATTTTAAGCTGGATGTATTTTTATACTCGTGAATCAGGAAGTTGATAGAAATTTCAACAATATCACACTTGCCCTGTTCATTGTCTTTTTGGAAGTGTGATAGTGTATACACCTGTTTCTGGTTTTAATTATTTTTCTTCTCTCTCTCCCCCCCCCCCATAGAAAGCCAATTATTTTGGCTCCTTGTTCCAAGCATCCACAGTGTGCCTAGGATCGGGACCCGAGGGAGATGTTTATGTCCCTTTCCGTGACCTACTCCCCATGGTGCACCCTAATGACATTGTTTTTGATGGTGAGAGAAAGACCCTCACTGTTAAAACGCCAAGAATGCGGCGGTTACCGACATTTTAACTCAAAGAGTCATGATTGCATCATGTTTTGTGTGCAGGTTGGGACATATCGTCCATGGACTTAGGCCAGGCAATGGAGAGGGCTCAGGTGCTGGACTGGGCCCTCCAGGAGAAACTCCATCCATACATGTCTAAAATGAGGCCTCGACCCTCCATTTATATCCCAGAGTTCATTGCTGCCAACCAGGAGCAGAGAGCTGACAATATCATCAAAGGGACAATGAGTGAGCAGGTTAGATTCACAGCCGTGCTGCGTATGGGAAAGAGAGAGAGATGTACATTGAAGGCAAAGAATTCACAAGATAGGATCTGTAATCTCTGTGTATATTGTTTTTCTCACAATGTTAATCATTTTTTTAATGCTCTGAGCCCCACAATGTGCAGTGTCATAAAAGCCCAGCTTCAGCATCTTCGGAGTCCATCAACCCCGTAACATGGCTTTGACGCAGGTGGAGCAGATCCGCAAGGATATCCGAGACTTCCGGCAAAAGAGTGGAGTGGACAAAGTCATTGTGCTATGGACTGCCAACACCGAGCGTTTCTGTGACCTCACTCCTGGGGAAAATGACACTGCTGACAACCTGCTGGCTACTATCCAGGTGCAGGAGACATCTAGGGGCGAATACGGTAGTTGTCATGGCACTTAATATAATCAGCTACAGTGCCCCATATAACATAGACATATAAGGCCAGGCGGGGCATCTGGCCCGTGTCTCTGACTAAGCCGGATTAAGAATTTGTATTGTTCTTTAAAATCCTCCAGAGGGCAGCAACCGTTACAGTACTTATAAGTAATTCTGTTACACAATTTGGAATTAGACAGACTTTTTTTCCCCTTACTTAGGAGATTCTGCCTGACCAGAAACCCCATGCAAAACTGATTTGTCGTGCAAGGACTTAATATCTAACATCATTCCAGAAATTAGATCTCTGTTTAATGAAACCCCCTTCAGTTTGTCACCTGAGGCATGTGCTCTCCCACAGAGAGGAGGAGAGGTGTCCCCCTCTACACTCTTTGCTGTTGCCAGCATCCTGGAGGGCTGTGCCTACATCAATGGCTCCCCTCAGAACGCCCTCGTACCCGGGGCCGTGGAGCTGGCGATACGACATGGGGTCTTCGTCGGAGGAGATGACTTTAAGTCTGGGCAGACCAAGATCAAGTCCGTACTGGTGGACTTCCTTGTTAGCGCAGGATTAAAGGTAAGTAGGAACAATATTAATGGCACTTTATTAATCCCCATGGGGAAATTCTGTTTTTGCCTACCCCATCTTGCTTCTCTGTGGTAGACATACATATGTAGGTAAGAGCAAGCTTGGCAGCAAAGGGCAGCTACTTGCAGTGGCGCCATGGAGCTAGGGGAGAATATTCTGCTGAGACCAGACTTGAACCAGCGACCTTCCGATCACAGGCACACAGGCTTAGTCTGCTGAACCACAAGCTCAGCTAAGCTGTCTATAAAATTTTAGCTACTGAAAAAAACTGGAATGTCGAATTGGGCTGTTTTACAGTATATATGGGTATTCTGTGGTATATTGAAATCTTTGACAAAATTAGCCGAGTGGAGGATTTCAAAATACTGGAATAGTGCTGCTTTGGAAAATGGCATTAAAATGCTGCATGTGCCAGTATGTCTGAATGGTATGACTGTATGAAAATTTAGATACCGCCTATTGGAATGGACCTTTTCTCATTGGTCAAGCATGAAAGTTGGAGTAAAATGGTTCATTTTTTCACTCCTCAGCACTCAGCTGTTAGAGCTGTTTGGCGATACCACACATCTATGAGTTTTCGAATCTCTGTCGTATCGCGCCTCGCGCGGCTGCCGACTCCCGTGCTGAGAAGGCTGCGTCTCGTCCGCTCGTGGGAGCACGGCCGAAACTTGGCCGGCCCCGCGTGTAGGCATTTGTGCAGTTTAACCTGAGAGGCACATGCTAACGATTAAAATGCCAGTAATTACACAAGCCGAGCAGCGCTTGTAAATGTTAGGGTAGTGACAGGAGCAGGGAGAGGCGGAGGGGCCCGCCTGTAGCAAGGGAGAGCAGAGGCAGACGTGCTGTGTGAAATGCCTCAGAAATATGCGCACGTTCCATTTGGCTCTGCTGCGCTGACTCTGGCCCCCATCCGCGGAGCTCGCTGGGTGTCAGCGAGTTCACTCTGGCCGTCTGCCAGCCCTCAGCTTCCAGCCATCTCTGTCCACCCCCCCCTCTACCCTCTCGTCACATAGCATCGCAGTAGACTGACTGAGACCCTGACATGTTTACAACAAGCTGGTGATTTAAGGCCTTTCTCAGTGTGTGTTGTTGAGTTTGCCAGGAGGAGGTGACGTCCTGTAACTTCTCTTAGGTTGCCATATCAGACTAAAAGGAGATATTTTAGACTGGCACAGATATTGACCTAATTTGGGTGGGAACGTGTTTCATCCACCACTTCTCTGCTTATTAGCTGCAGACTGGGGGTAAAATCTGAGGTCCGGATAAAATGTGGATGTGTGGTGAAGATGTGCGGTGGCTTGGTGTCATCAGCTACTAACAGAAACGGACACATGCTGTTCTTCCGGCTGTCTTTTGTGAGTACAGCCGACCTCCATCGTGAGTTACAACCATCTGGGAAACAATGATGGCATGAACCTGTCGGCGCCGCAGCAGTTCCGCTCCAAAGAGATCTCCAAGAGCAACGTGGTGGACGATATGGTTCAGTCTAACCCCCTCCTCTATGCCCCTGGGGAGAAGCCCGATCACTGCGTGAGTATTCAGGGGCCTGCCTGAGACAGATACCATAGTTCTTACATGTGTAATATGTATTTATCCTGACCCGCTTTTCATGCTGCCCTGTGCACGCAGTCCCCGCCTTAGCCTTTCTGTGCGTGTGCATCGCCCCCTTTGTGTTTCTGAGCGAAGACAGCCGTCTGTGTCCTAGGTGGTGATCAAGTACGTGCCGTATGTGGGCGACAGCAAGCGGGCCATGGATGAGTACATCTCTGAGATTATGATGGGAGGCACTAACACCATTGCTATACACAATACCTGTGAGGTAATGCCCTCCTGCTTGATTTTTCAACTGGATCTTGCAGGGTTACAGACTTTAACACCTGGTCCAGTTCTTATCTAAATTGGCGCATTGCATTTTAAAATATCCCTGGTTTTTATTGTAAGCTCTGCAATGGCCTGAATCTGCGAGATTCTTGTGCACATGGAGTGTAAAGACTGCTTAGGGTAGCAGACATAGTCATTAAAGACCCTCTTCAAAGGACTTCGGGCAGCCTTGCTGCAGAACCCTTAAGGGGTAACTTGCCACAAAGAGCAAAGTAAAAATATAAGCTGTGTGGCTGCCTGGTATCGGTGTGCCTGAAGTATAGGGTTGATTCGTTGACAGCCAGTGTCTTCATGTGTTCAGGACTCTCTGCTGGCCAGCCCGATTATCCTGGACCTGGTCATCCTGACAGAATTGTGCCAGAGGATCACATTCCGCCCAGTGGGAGACTCCGAGTTCCAGACCTTCCACAGTATCCTCTCGCTGCTAAGCTACCTTTGCAAAGCCCCGCTTGTTCCTGCAGGCACCCCCGTGGTCAACGCCCTGTTCCGCCAGAGGGCTTGCATCGAGAACATCATGAGGTCAGACACACTCACTCCCTGTTTCCCAAACTTATCAGTACTGAGCTCCATTACTAATTTGTTTACTCCGAATATCCAGACTTAACAGCTATTTTATGGGAGGTATGTGCACCTCCCAAAGCAAGTTGCAGAAAAACCAGGAAGGAAATTCTGGGGAGTCTATTTAAAGTGTCCTGTACATCTCACAGAAATATTCCTCTTCGCATAACGTGCGACATAAAATCCATTGTTTGAGGGACCTGAATGTTTCTGTCGGTCGTTCGTCTTCCAAGTCGTGTTAATTTTGGTTAAATCAGTGAAACTGTGACCAGCAACTCAGAGGAAACTGTGCAGATAAGTCACCCCATCTCTTTCAGGGCCTGCCTCGGTCTTGCCCCTCAGAACCACATGCAGCTGGAGCACAAGATGCAAAAGAGCCTTCTCCTCTACCCTAACCGCATGTCTGCAGCAATGCCCAAGTGCTCAGCTGCCATCAGCAATGGGTACCACCCTCCAGTCATCAATGGGGAACAATATTCTAACAGGGATTACTGTTAGGGCTCTAAATCTTTAATAACATCTTTGAAAAACTGCACAAAGACACCAGTGTGGTCTTTTATTTTTTTAAATTACCATTTTTTTAAGGTTGTTTTTAATACTCGTTAGGTAGTTAACCATAGTTCTGTTTGGGTATTAAGTAGCTTAAGATAAAAATATTGTCCCTTTTAGAATACACTTTCACAGATCTTATAAAAATGCATTTGAGTGCAGTGTGGGGGTTTGGGTGAGAACCAGGCCCGGTTCTAGACTGTATCAAACGGGGGGGGGGCAATAAGAGATGCTGGTGGGTCGCATCTTTGGCTTTAGTGGGGCATGCGGAGCATTTGGTGGGGCATTGCCCCTGCCCCTGCCTAGATCTGGCCCTGGTGAGAACACTGACCCAAGTGCTGTTAAATGCTGTCCATTGCTGTAAATATCATGTTATGGCGGGAAGTAAGAATGGGGAAACTTCATAAGCTTAGTTATTAAATCCTTTTTGTACTCAATTACCAGTGTTAGCACAACAGTGGAATTACTCAACGATCTCTTTTTTTACATCACAGCAGTGTGAGTTCTCTTCAGCAGTGACTAGTCTTCTTGCTCCTTGGGCCTGATTTATGTTATTTTACTACATGCTTTAACTGTAGTTTCAGAATTGAACATGCTTTGTTATGCTTTCGAGACAACTTTCTTTTCTTGGGAATGTACTTTGACTTAACTGTGTTAATTCCACTGTTGTCTGAGGGAGGGGAAAAAATAAACTTTATCTGAATCGCTTTAAAGTGTCTGCGGTCATGACGTTCCACACGCAGCCAGGGCAGAATCGCAGTGGCGATCAGTGAGCTGCCAGCCGGGGTCATGAGGCAGGAGGGTGGAACGGTGGCAAATGTGCTTTCCTTCACAGCTCTCCTTGGGGCAGATGTGAGGCCACCCCTCCCAATGTGTCTGCTGGAGCTCCATCAGGGGGGTGTTCCATTTTAAGCCACGCCTGCAGCTGGGGCAGCAGCAGAGGCTCACTGTGGAATGGACATTATGTTTCGACAAGGCGCCCACTTGGAGCCTCTGCTGCAGAATCTGCAGTGCAAATGTGAAAGGTGCCGTTTGCAAACCTTGATGCCTTGTGACCCACCCTGCAGCCCATGGCATCTGCCACAAGTAGCCCGAACACTGCTTCACCCGATCAGCGCGGCCAAATGAATGACACTCATGTGCTGTGTACAATATTGGAGCATTCCTGGGAAATAGCAACACAGATGATGTTCGACATTATTAATGAATAATTTCTGGTGTGTTTCTAGTACCTTACATTTATGCCACAAGCTTAACACTGCAGTTGCAATAAGAGGTTTGATTCATCCATCTTCTGTAACCACTTATCCTATTCAGGGTCACAGGGGGGTAACAAGCTCAAGATGAAATCTAACCAGCTCCTTTTCCAATTTTGTGCCTTATGCATATTCCACAATGTCTTATGATTCCTGTTATTTGAATAACTTGCAGTCCTATTGACTTGTCATTGTTATCAATTTATATATTATATATATAATTATCATGACTGATAAACAGTCGTGTTCTCTTTTTAAATGTGTAGACAATCATTATGTTTTAATGTGAACTATTCAGCTAGCTGGTTACTACTTGCTAGATGGTTTCGTTTTGAGTAGCGACCTAATCTAGGCTTCATTAACAGGCTACATGACTCAGCAGGCAGAATTGCAATGACAGAAATTGCACTACTGCATAATAAATCAGCCAGTGGTTTTACCTCTTAAATTTGCATACAGATACGTTCCAACATCTCGCAAAGACTCTAAGTGCAGGGAGAGCGAGTGCAGCTTGTGCGACAGATATATGTTTTAGACCTGGAGTTCTGGGCATTATCCACAGTAACAAACTCCCATCAATGTGGTGTCTTACTCTTCACGTGGATGCTAGAGTAATGCAAATATTGAAGGCACGTTAAAGGGTTATGCTAGATTGTAATGCTCCACAGTCATGTTCTTAGCAAACAAATAAGATTCACTTCCCTTATTTCAAAATAAAAAATCCTATTGATGGACCATTGAATGTGGCATGGGATATTTCTGGTGGCACTTTCAGCATTCAAAATATTCAAAGTATTCACAAACCCATCATCTTCCATTCAGTAGGGATATTCTGTTTAGTGGTATTATTCTTAATGTACTTACACCGATCAGCCATAACATTAAAACCACTGACTGGTGTAGCAAATAACATTGATTATCTTGATACAATGAAATCAGTCAAGGGTGTCCTTATATATGTCAGCTAAACGAAGTCGGTTCTTAAAATTGATGTGCCAGAATCAGGAAAAAAGGGGCAAGAGTACGGATCTGCGCAACTTTGACAAGGGTCAAATTCTGATGGTTAGACGACTGGGTCAGAGCATCTCCAAACTGGCAGATTTTGTGGGGTGCTCCTAGTATGCAGTAATCAGTACCTACCAAAAGTGGTCCACGGAAGGCCAACTGGTCAATCAGCGACAGGGTCATGGGCACCCAAGGCGCTTGGGGAATGAAGGCTAGCTAGTCTGATCGAATCCCGTAGGAGAGCTCCTGCAGCACAAACTGCTGAAAAAGTTAATATTGGCTATCATAGAAAGGTGTCAGAACACACAGTGAATCACAGCACAGGCACAGAGTGTCCATGCTGACCCTGTCCACTTCCACAGCACCTACAATGGACACATGGGCAGCAGAACTGGACCATGGAGCATTGGAAGAAGGTGTCCTGGTCTGATGAGTCACATTTTCAGTTATATCATGTGGATGGATGGGTGCGTGTGCGTCATATACCTGGGGAGAGATGCCACCAGGATGCACTATGGGAAGAAGGCAAGCCGGCAGGGGCAGCATGATGCTCTAGGCTGATGTTCTGCTGACAAACCTTGGGTCCTGGCATTCATGTGGATGTTTCTTCGACAAGGTACCACCTACCTAAACATTTTTGCAAACCAAATACACCCCTTCATGGCAGCAGTATTTCCCGGATGGCAGTGGCCTCTTTCAGCAGGATAATGTACCCTGCCACAGTGCAAATATTTGTTCAGGAATGGTTTGAGGAACATGAAAAAGAGTTCAAGGTGTTCACATGGCCTCCAAATTCTCCAGAGCTCAATCCGATCGAACATCAGTGGGAAGTTTTGGTCCGATCCATGGAGGCCCCACCTTGCAACTTACAGGATTTAAAGGACCTGCTGCTAACATCCCGGTGCCAGATACCAGAGGACACCTTCAGTGGTCTTGTGGAGTCCCTGCCTTGACAGGTCAGAGCTGTTTTGGCAACATGAGGGGGGGCCTACAAAATTTTAGGCAGGCGATTTTAATGTTATGGCTGATCAGTGTATACTACTCGTTTTGTTCAGATAGACAAACATGTGCTGGATAGGTCTTCAGCTATGCAAAACGTGTCATGATACGTAATATGCCACCAGAACAAATAGTTTCTTGTCTATAATACCAGCGACAATACGAAGCATTGGGTTCCTTAATTATACAAAAGTATTTTAGATTATGTTAATTAAATATGCAATTGCTATCATTCCATATATGGGTTCTAATCCTGTACTGATCCTTACTATATTCTAGGTTTAATGAAACTAACCCTGACTAGGACAAGCAAATACAGAAAATGGATGGATATTGCATAAGACAATTCCAGACTATGACCTTGCTAATAGGCATAGGTAGCTATTCATGGATTTGGTCCCATAAGCTTGTCTATAAGCAGATAGTAATCTAAGAACATATTCTGGGCTTGAGCTAATCATCAATTATAGGCATGTCAGGAGCGTCATAACTTAACAATCCTATTACTGTGTTTTCAGATTAGTTTCAAACACAGCTTCCAATATTATTACTGTATAATTGGTTAATAATTTCAGTCACCAACAATATTTTAAAATATGGGCATAGTACAACAGCATGGTAGCTTCACATCTCCAGGTTAGATCCCGGCCCGCTTTATTTGTGGAAGTTGCATGCTCTCGGCTCCCAGCCAGGGTGTTCCCCTGCCGCGTGCCCTGAACTTCCGAACGCGGGCTCATCGTGTCCGGCTCCTGGACGCGCGGTTATGAAGGACGGATGCAACTGTAACATTAACAATTTACTATATACGACCTGTAATTATAAATAAAAATACAAATAATACATAGCAAAAGAAACCTACATAGTATTGTTTCCATCCTTTAAGCGTATGTGTTGCGAGCGATCTGCGCAGAAAAGAGAAGTAATGATAAATTGATACCAAGACGTTAATGTCTAACAATAATTCTGCTATGAATACCTCGATACGCAGATAATACGCTGCCAAATAGGAAAAGACGACTACAGTCATCTCGCTCTATGACACAGGTCTACCACATATCTCGCTTTTGTTTGTGCCTCAGAACCCCGCGTAGGGGAGTGGCCTCTTCTACCGGGAAATGGTACAGCCCGCCCACTAGCCGTTATTGGCACCGGGAAATTCGATTCAAACTTTTCCAGTGGAAGATAATATCCCCCGCCTGTCGTCACTGTCAAAAAGGGAGGGTATCGTAGTATGACAAACCGTCGCTTTTCTACATTAGATGTAAAAATCCTCCATATCGGAACTGCAAAGCTGAGTTTTCCCTCCCCACCGTTTATGTTCCTTTGGTAGTGGCCAATTTTACTCGCCTTCTCACGCCGGTTCAAGATGGCGGCAGTGGAACAGAAGGACAGCAATAAGTCGGCTTGAATAGTTTTAATATAAAGAGGGAAAAAAGAAAATACCGCACGAAGAAATTAAAATTTAAAAAAATATACGCCACGCCCATCTCCCGCCATTAAACTTCGTCCGGTCTTTTCGATAGTGTTCGATATTTTTCAGTCAAAATGTTCACCTTGTAGCTAGCTAGCTGCTGTAGCTAGCTAACGCCGGAGAGAGGTATAGAATGGGAGAGAAGCTGGAACTCAAGCTGAAGTCGCCGGTTGGAGCTGAAGCAGCGGGTTACCCCTGGCCGCTACCAGTATACGTAAGTACCTAAGAAGGAGAAATGTGACTCATTGTCTGGTTCTTTGCGATTAACTTATTCCCAGGGCGTTGAAGTCGGCATAAATGGGACAGCGGCGTCGTGTTAGCTGGCAGGCTAGGAGCCATTCTGGCCAGTCACGTCTGAGTTACAGTATTTTAGCTCGCTTGAAGCGTTTTCAGATTTTGATGTGGTGCGCAGTAATGGGGGGGAAATGCACAGGAACTGGCTGTTAATTGTTTTGAAAGCTGAGCACATGTTACTTGGCATGTAAAAAGATAACTAGGTGTTAGCTACTACCATGCCACCGTGACTGTCGTAGAGACATTTTTCTATTGTATTTGGCTAGCAGGATAGCCTAGATAGTTATTCACACATTCAGTTAGTGGCTTGGTAGTGCCATTATTTGTTGCTTATTGAACTTGTACGATGCTAGTATCGTAATTTGGCCAGAGCCTGGCAAACTGTGGAACTTAAGCCGTCGGTTTGTATTTGGTTGTTTTCAAACAGTCTAGCTAGTTATTCTTAGCTGGAAACTGGGTAACGGCTCCCTTTGGCAGCCCAACACCCGCCCCCAGGAGAGCCTTGGAGCATTAATGGCTGGAAAACTAGGAAGCTGGACCAAAACCATGCGTTTCTAAGTTTTAACCTGTATTGCGTATATTTCTATAATGCTAAATAATAGTGACACACAGAAGGGATCGACTGTAAATCCCGACTCATTGTTTCGGGCAGTTTTTGTTTTATTCGGAACAAGACAGAGGGGTTCTTACGATACAAACCCCAATTCATATGTTCACCTCACTGTAAGAAGAAAGCCGTCAGGGTTAGATATATGTTAATGTCAGGCTAACCTACATATAAGATCGCCTTTCGGTACGCAATCTAAGGTCACGTTTATGCAACTCTTTCGCGGAATAGTGTAATTGCTGCTATCCTGAACATTTTTTGTTGTTGTAGGCTTATCGTTTGCCTGAGTTTCCCCTAGTGTCATTTAGTGTTTATTGGGGGAGGGGTGGCTCTTGTAAGGCGATTGGGTTTATATTTTAATAGAGGAAGCGGAGCTCTGTATTTGCAAGGCTATATAGCCGAATGTATCATATCTTTTTCCCCAAAACCTTATGGCGAAAGATCCTGGTTTGTCTAACGTAACTGGCGTTCTTTTATAACCATCTAAGGTTGCGATATGTAGAGGCCAGTTTTTTTTTGTGGTCACTATTCAGATCGTTGTACTCAAGTTTATTAATCTTTTTATAGGATACGATCAACTCATGCAGCTGAACCGCGCATCTGTATCGTTTTTTGCATTTTAAAAACTGTTTTAGTAGGTCGTCGCACATTCTTTCGCAAATTCTTTTCTATTATCTTTACTACGTTATTGCACTGTATTGTGCTTTTACATGTCATAGACAAAGCAGATTTCAATTCAGTTTTTCACCTTGCACATTTTTGCAATACAAAATTGCCTGTTACTGTCGATGGTAAAATGTTACAAGATTGATTTGTTTAAAATCTGATCCAGGCAGCCGGTCATGCCCTTCTTGTAAGACTGGGCACGCTGTAGCAGCACATTGGTACAGTCCTGCTGGGTTTCTGCATTTGGGCTTCCTAACTTTTCATTGGAGTGGGAATGGAGCGAATGACATAGATTCCCAGGCGAGTTTTATGCAAATGCTGTTCTTGCATTAAAACTGGAAAGTTGACTCCAGACGGCATTCCACACATTTTAAACTTGTTTCTTTGGCTGTTGAATAAGCTGCCCTGATACAGCACACATACAGTGCTATGGGCACTGCTGTCTCAGCTGGTTCGGACAGCACTTGTTAGCGATTTCTGACCAGCAGATACATGACCTGAAATTCCCTCGAAACAAAAACAAACATGTTTATTAAAGATCAACCTTCTGTTTATAGTGGTAGTTGAAGGGGTGCCATTGCCTGAAAGGTTAAATATTTTCCACTTCATTAAGTGGTGGTCTTCTGTGAGGATTAAGCAGGAGAAAATCATGGCACTGTGCTATGGACTTAAGAGGCCATTTTTGGATTGCTGTGATCTCTGTTGGCTGTCACAGTTTTGGATGTGTTGTGTTCCTCCCCTCGCATTGTAAAGTTTCCCAACCCGCTCCTTGGGGACCCCCAGACAGTCCATGTATTTGCTCTCTACCAGCTCCCAGAAATGTGAACTGTGTGGCAGGGAGCTGGGAGGGATAAAAATCGTGGACTGTCCAGGGGTCCCCAAGGAGCGGGTTGGGAAACACTGCTTTAGGGAATGGGCAAGAGATTCTACCATTGGAGTTTCTACGAAAATGCCACCATTGGCTTAATTTGATTACTATGTAAATTGGATGTTTGCTTTGCGATACTATCACATTTACCTACATGTGTGGTTATACAGTTGAAATACTTTTCTATTCTGTGTCGCTTGGTAATGTCTAACTATAAGAATTTCAGTTAAAGTAGCTGTGCCAAAAATAAATTGAATTAGTTTCTCTGTGTTACAGTAAGGTAAACTGTGGCAAACTCCGTGGTGAGTTCCTACTCATGAGTGTGAGCAATTATTGTGGTTCTGTTCTTGCATGTACAATGGGCCATTTGCAGTTGAGAAGTTGCCTGTGCCAGGGCGTGCGTTACTGTTCCTCTGCCTGGTATGGCTTTCCTTCACTTCTGCCCTATAAACAATACCAGGCCTGGGAGGAGAGGCACTTCAGGAAGGAAGATAAGATCCATATTGTGGAACACTTTGATCAGCTGCAGAATCTTAAGCTGAACTTGCCACCCCTCTGCGTTTTTCACATACTGACGTGGCAGTGAAATATTTGCTCCCTCCACCCATGCTGTGTGCTTTATAGTGAAATGCAATGGTAAATATCTTGTAAGTCCTTTCTGTTTCTTGGGGATATTTTAATGCTCTTAATGCACCAATAATTTTTGGTGCGGTCTTCATATATTCAGATATCGCTATCAGTTGCAATTGTCAGGCCAAAATCTCCCATTGTGAAACTTCTCAGTTGTCATAAATGTATTCATAACATAGATGTTCTGTATGCACATCCATGTAATGGAGAACATAGTACACATTCAGGCATGTTATTTCGCTCCCTGCCTTCTGTGCACACATACATGCACACACATTCCCCATCTGTAGATATAAATCCTTGTAAAACGCTTCCATATGAAGCTAAACTCTTGTTTTGAGTACATTGGGTATATTATTTGAGTGAGGGCTGGACAAGGCTTTCTCTGCGGAAAAGAATAAACTTTCTGTGTATTTGTTAGTGATGTATGTACATACATATGATATATAGCTGCATTTCTGCTTTGGTTTTCTGATTAGGAAATGCCAGTGTGGGTGATTAATACAGTTAACTTTGTTTCACAGGTGAACACAGGCCCACACCCAAAGAAATTGTGTGCCCCTGGTCCCAAGTTACCCGAAGCCTTTTATGCCCCATCTTTCACATTAGCGTGCAAGAACATGTTTTAAACTTTCCTACTGTATGGGAACAGTGGGGGTGTTGTGGCTGAGATGATGTGTAGATATTGCAAACTGTCGCTGTCTGGTGCTGTGTGGACTTGTCCACATTTGACGCCTAGAGCCCAGTCCAGTTCTCCCAGCTTTCATTCAGCTTTGGTTGTGAGTTGGAGTAAGCCACCATGCTGAGAGCCCAGCAGAAACGTGGCTGATATGAAACGATAACTGAGAAGGTGTTGCGATGTGTGCTCAGTCATCCTGCTTTCTTGCAGTGTCATTGCATTAAGTTGCCAGTCATTTATGCATCGTGAGTAATGTGTAGTAAGGAGGCGTGATGTGCCAGAAGCCCCGCTTATGAGTCAGAGCGTGAGTGGGGGTGACGTGGAGGAAGCTCGTGATTCACTTCCGTCGTCATTTCTACCACTTATGGCAAGCAGACTGGTGGTGGGGTGCGGGGGGAGGGCTGGCTACAGCCTGCCCTCTGTCAGCCAGGACTATTTTTAGCGGAGGCGTTTTGCGGCGTGCCGTCTGTGCTTGAGCCCCCGCCCACCCCCATCCGGCTGTGTGCGCGTGACTCTCAGACAGTTCTCTCCGTTTAATCCTCTTCGTGATGATTCCTTCATTATACTTGCTTCTGTATGCACATGGGGATCCCCGTCCTTCTTTTGACTATAGCCATCAATGCAAATCTTTGAATCTTAGTTTTTGAGCTGCAGTAATGCATGAATATAAAGGTAGCTGTTCACCTGTCATTGTTTAAATTTTTTGCGAAGAAATGCAGCCTATTATTTGCACGTGCTGTGTAACATGAGCCGTTAAGCTCTTTTGGTGCTACACTTTCATTGTTTGTTCTGTCTGCTTTCATGTTGAATCATATTCCACCAGGGGTTTGCCTGCTATGAATGAAATGGTTATTCAAATGAAAACATTTTTGATTTAACAATTTGCTTTTTTACATTGGGCTTGTTTGTCTCCTTTTATCAAAGACAGATCACTCCATGCAACGTCACATTAAAAAAATAATAAATAACAGCCCTTTTTCTCTAGGGGACCCTCCCTACTTGTGTCCACACACCATATATTATTGGCAGTTGGGTGGATTAAAGACAGGTGTGGAGCAGCCTGAACTCTATTAATTTCAAGCAGGAGGAAACTATTAACATGAACACACAGACAGTTCTCAGGTGTTGTTGACAACAATAAGGATTTATTCCAGAGTTTATTAAAATGATTAACTGTTCCTTTTGTGCACACAGAACCAGATATACAAGTGATAATGCAGACAGTGTCACTTTGCGTTAGCATTTTGTATTTTTCAATCCAAGTTTGACTGAGCAGATTTACGTTGTCTGTTAGTGAAGAGGCCCTTTTTGTCAATAATATCTTTTGTGTTGATTCTGCACTCGCCACAACTTCAGTGCAAGTAAATGGCTCCAGAATCCATATATGCACGAGAAATAACCAGTAACATGATTTTGCTAAGCTTTTGCCTTGGCTTTATTGTAACTGTAGGTTTAATTCACATATTTACTATTTGGATTTACTGTAAGTAGTGTGTTGATATTCAGTATTGATAATGTAGTCAGTGTTTAGTTTCCCAAATTTGTTTGTTTGTGAATAGTTTTGTTCACATTTCCTTTTTACGATTTGTGTCAATTTTCAGAGATTAGGAAACTCGCTTCCTTATCTGACGGATTAGCATTTCGTCCAGCATCTCCGCTCTCCTGTGCTTCCTGGGATTGGATCCCGGTTCATGACGATTCTATATTAAATATGTGGAAATGGATGGATGTCTTGATTGCCTGGAGTACAACAGCGATGTTGTTCTATAAACTCAAACATGGCACTCTGAGTCGGTATAGCCAAATATTTTTAAGCCATATCTAATAATAATATCTAATTTTTTTTCTATTTTTTTTCCACGCGTTAACTTGCCTTTCTGAATTAGGGAAATCTTCGGAGAGACTCAATTATTTCCCCTTGGTGTAGCTAATGGGACAAAATGCAGCTGGCTAGTGGGTCAGAAATAAGCCAACATATGCCAATATGCTGAATGCACAATGTTTAATGTACAAAGCACGCCTTTTTCTGAAAAGTGGCCAATGACTGGCACGTCAGTCAGTAATAGGCCTAGTTAATTAATTTAAATGAGTTTCTTTACGAAACCTTGAGTCCAATCCTAGTTGGATGTAGCTGAACTTGTATCAATAACTGACAGCCTGAATTGGTTTTTGCTGCAGCTCATTAATTACCTGATAAACAGGAATAGGTGGATATTGCCTGTTATTCAAAGGCAATTATAGCATGACTCAAAATACAATCTTTACCTTTTAACAATGGTTTTAATTTCATGGCAACACTAAGAATTAAATTCCCACGAGTCATTGGCCACCCGGTCTTACTGAGTCTTTTTCTTCCATTTCTCTCTAAATTTAGGATAAACACCATGATGCTGCTCATGAAATTATCGAAACTATACGGTAAGAAACGATATTGTTCCTGTTCTCATTCGCTCTGGTGTTTCTGGTAGGTTTTTCATAACGTAGTTTTTGTCCCAATCTAGATGGGTGTGCGAAGAAATCCCCGATCTTAAACTGGCCATGGAAAACTATGTTCTCATTGATTATGACACCAAAAGGTAAAGGCTCCGATGTTACCATAAGACCCTCTGAGCTCAGATATCGATATGTCTTAACATCAGCAGATCTTGCATTCTGCCCAATGATATTTCATGCAAAATCATCCTGTACGGTAAGGCTGATCTCAGGAGTAAGTCGGTTTATGGGTGTAGTATAGGAAATCTGACCATCTTTGTGGTCATTTGTTTGGGCTGCAGTGTGCTGATCATAAGAACTTCCTTTGTGAATTCCAGTTTGCTGTGGGTAACTCAAAATGTGAGATGTGTGGGTTTTTGCTGTCTTCCAGCTTTGAGAGCATGCAGAGGCTTTGTGACAAATATAACCGAGCGATTGACAGCATCCATCAGCTGGTGAGTTCAGGACTTTTCAGAACCATGCAAGGACCTGACAGTAGCCTTTTTACATCATACATCAACTGAATTCAGTTTGCTTCTATATTTGAGTCCTGTTTGTTATATTGATGCATATCAATGTATTTAAATTGCCGCGTTAAATGGCCTGAAATTCGTCAGCTTCGAACTTGTAGCCATTGTATAAGTGACCTCTGTTAATGCATATGTAAGTAGCTTGAATACATGGGTGTTGAGCCTTCTACTTATCGCTTTGTCTTCATGGCACCCTGTATGTGCTGTTTTCTTGAGACTGTTTGACCTACAGTCCATAGGTTTGGGGCTTCCTCTATTTCTGTGCCAGTCACTAACACCTCAGGGTTTGTCTCTGTGCTGTTGTCCTGCAGTGGAAGGGCACCACACAGCCTATGAAACTGAACAAGCGGCCATCCAATGGCCTGCTGCGGCACATCCTGCAGCAGGTATACAACCACTCAGTCACCGACCCAGAAAAGCTCAACAACTATGAGCCCTTCTCCCCAGAGGTGTATGGCGAAACGTCCTTCGATCTGGTGGCCCAGATCATCGACGAGATGGAGATGATGGAGGATGACACCTTTGTCGACCTGGGCAGTGGTCAGTTATTTTCCACCTTGAATCCCTTGCCCCGTAGAACGACACTTGGTGCATGCGAAGTGATTTTGTGGGGTTACTAGTGATACCTTGGCCAAATTAAAGAAACCTCCCTCTGTAAAGGGAGCTTGTTGCCACTGTGTAAATTGTTACAATGAGTAATTGGCACGACGTGTGGCAGAGGTCCTCTGTTTAATGTGTCCTATAGAAATTGACAAGTGCCCCCCACCCCTTATTTAATTTTCCAGGAGTTGGACAGGTAGTGTTGCAGGTTGCTGCTGCCACAAACTGTAAACATTATTATGGGGTTGAGAAGGCAGACATTCCAGCCAGCTATGCAGAGGTAACATCCCTGTGTCTTCTGCATTCGGACTATTGTAATGAATTCAGTAAAAGTTCCTCTAAGGATTTGTCGGTCTCTCATTGCAGTCAATGGACAGAGAGTTTAAGAAATGGATGAAGTGGTACGGAAAGAAGCACGGGGAGTATACTGTAAGTGCTGCAGTGTAGGGTGTCGTAGACCCAGTGACCACTTCTACCTGTGCATTTGTACTCATTACTACGTTTTTGTTGTGAAGTTGGAGAGGGGAGATTTCCTGTCTGAAGAGTGGAAAGACCGGATAGCAAACACAAGGTAGGGTGGGGTGGTCACTGCCTTGCTCTCATTCGCCATACTCATGTTGCTTGAAGGGCTGATTTTCATAGTGACGTACTAATGCCAGTGTTAGTGTGCTCGTATAAGCCTTTTGCACCTGCGCTTATGACCCCATGCAAATGTCACTGTGCACTTAGACTGAATAATTGTTGGTGCACCAAGATACCTTTAGCCCTTTTCTCGTGGCAATGGCTGATTTGACTTGACATTGTTCTAACCAGTATGTTTTTTTGCAGTGTGATTTTTGTGAATAACTTTGCCTTTGGTCCCGAGGTGGATCACCAGCTGAAGGAGCGATTTGCTAACATGAAGGAGGGTGAGTCTCTCAGAGATAGCTGGTTATAAGGGTTTTAGCACCACCATGGCAGCTGGATCACTGTGCTGATTTAAAGTAGCTATTTACAAAACTGGGTCAACTAGAGATCAAGAGAAAGTAGCTGAAGTTAGGTCGAATCGTGCCTTGACCGTCTGCCTTGTGACCTCGGACTAAATTCCGAGATCATAAAGAGTTTTCATTTAATAGGTGCTGGTGTTCGGTACACAGCAGTCATATTTTTGGCATACAAAACCCAATGCACGACTATACCAATGTGCTTTGCAGGTCAGCTTCCATTTTGTGTTTCCCTTTTGTGTTTTCAGGTGGTAAGATTGTATCCTCAAAACCCTTTGCACCTCTAAACTTCCGAATAAACAGTCGAAACTTGAGTGGTAAGCAGTTTAAACATCGTGTGTCCTTATTAGTGATTGTGAAGGTGTGAAGCGTACTTGCATTTTTGACATGCATGGAGCAGCGATGGCTCCCATTCCGTTTAAGTGCTGATGTTCTCCTGTTTTCCTCTCTTCCTGTGTAGATATTGGCACAATAATGAGAGTTGTGGAGCTTTCCCCACTAAGAGGCTCGGTATCCTGGACTGGAAAACCAGTTTCTTACTACCTGCATACTATAGACCGCACCATAGTGAGTTTTGCCCGGTCTTTTCATTCTGGGAATCGCTTGTTAGACATTGCGTTGCAGCTTTGCACAGTTATGTTTAAAAAAAATACTAAAGTGGGTTTTTGTTAGAGCTGGAGTGTACTAGAGTGGCTTTGTTATTGTACGTAAGACCCCAGTGCCTAAGCAGGATAATTAGAATTTTACAGAATGAAAACGGCTCAGATACTTCCCTTCCAGGTACTTCTGGTGATCGATTACAGACTTTTTTTGCCCCTGATACCTGTTTCTGTGGCAGCTTATTCATTTAATACAATTATCATTAAATGCTTTTCTCAAAAGGTTTATTTTAAACACTAAAATCCCAGACTTTCCAGTTACTTAATTATCGAAGATGCAGTGAAGTTGATAAGTGTAAAGCATTAAATACTAACAAAATAGAGAATGGACTCTCTGATTTAAAAATCTTTTTTTGCTGACTATTAGACATGCATGTTAGAAATCAAAGCTGGTATTTGAAATTGGCTGTATGTTGATGTTGACTGTTAAACTAGATTTGCTTGCTCTGTTGGCCTGTTAATCTGGTTACTGTTACCAACTGTAATAAGATTCTTTCTTTTGCAGCTTGAAAATTATTTTTCTAGTCTCAAAAATCCTAAACTCAGGGTAAGTTTTACTTAACAGTAAGTCTTTCATCAGTAGACGTATTGACTTTTTCCTTTCGACATGTAAAATTCCCATCATCTTATCACCTTCATGAGCTTTGATATTGAATGTTGGCCTGTAAACAGTTCTTGCATGACATTCTGACAAAACGAAGCATGTGAAATTCAGCTTTGAAATTAAAATGGCCTCATTATAGATGTTTCTGAATAAAGCCTGGTATTATTCATGTCTGCTATGTGTCAGAAATGCGGCAAATCTGTCCTTGTGTCGTGCAAATGCACTTCATCTTATCTCTGTAAACTCCAGGCGTATTGGAGTCATTCGTGTGGTTGTATTAGGATTCATCATGCCGATTTTTATCATTGTTTACTTTCTCACTTGGGTCACGCATTGCATTATTTAACAAGCTGTATTACCGTATGTCTTGTTCATATGTTAGTCATTGGTAGTGCGAGGACGGACCCCAAATGACTAATTGTGTCTTTCAGGAGGAGCAAGAGGCAGCTAGACGTCGTCAGCAGAAAGACAAAGACAGCAAGAGCAACACGACCACGCCGACCAAGGCGAAAGAGCACAAGGTAAAGATCTGTGCCTCTGTCCTACTCAGCTTGCAGGTCTTGGCATGATGCTGGGCTCTCGACCTCATTGCAGTGCAGCCGTCTGGGTTTTATTAACGCTGGTGTGATTGGTCGGTCGGTAAATACGAGAGAAGTGTTCCTGTGCTCTCCAGAGCACGTTGACATAATGGCATGCATTTATGGGTAATGAAACGGTGCTGCTGTGCTCCGGAAAAGTGAGCATCAAATGGAGTTTGTATTCGAGTACACAAAATGGGCAGTGACTGGGTGCAAGGTGCAGCCTGCGTCTGTGGAGGGGAGCACTGATGCAGCGCTGCCCCCTGCAGGACTCGGGTGGTGAGGACGAGCGGCAGCCCGGGCTGCTGACGGTGATGAAGCCGTCCCCCAAGCCGCGGCGCGCCAGGCTCATGGCCAAGAGAAGCAAGCTGGGGAGCCGCAAGCGCGGGCGGCCCAAGAAGACTGCGGCAGCCGCCGCTGCCGAGCGCAAGAACAAGAAGAGCCAGAGCGCCCTGGACCTGCTCCACGCCAAGACACTTTCTGCGGCACCTCCTCAGGGTATGAGGCCGTTGCTCGCCTTTCCCGTGCCTTCTCCCGGAACCCTTGTGCTGATATTAATGACCTGGTGTTGTGCTCCCGTTCCTTACAGATGCATACAGGTCACCTCAGAGTCCTTTCTACCAGCTACCTCCCAAAGTTCAGCACTATGCGTCTAGCCAGCTGCTCCTGGGCCCCACTCCCCCGGCCCTGCAGCAGCTTCTGGGTAAGGCGTCCCGTCCCGTGTACGTGCCTCTCGCTCACAATGAAGCATGGGCCAGCAAAGCCTTCTGTCTCCATTTCAGATAATATAAAGATGGAGTACCTGCAGTTCCTGGCCTACATGAAGACACCTCAGTACCGTACTAATCTGCAGCAGCTTCTGGAACAGGAGAAGGTACATCCAGCTGGACTCACCTGGCCTGAAATAAATATGACCTCTTGTTGTCCGTGTGTGTCGGGTGGTGCCTGTGCTGAATGGCCGTCTGTAATTGCTGTGATCCTTTTTCAGTCTCCATGCTCTTTTGCCCATTGTTTTAATTTGCGCACCCAGTTTGGTTATTTCTCACGCTTTTTCAGCAGTTATTTACAGGCCATAAATAAGGCAGGATTCATTCGTTTTCTTCTCATGTTTTCTCGGACCTGTGTGGACCGGCTGTCCCACCAGGAGACACAGGCTCTTTTGGTTGTTTTGATTTGAGCTTCATCCACTGACTCGCCCCCCCCCCGTCTCTCCCCCAGCTCAGACACAGCGCGCTGTCTGGTCAAGCTGAGCAGTTGTACATTATGTGTCAGACTCACAAGGACAAGATCAAAAGGCTGTTCCAGGCCAAACTGGAGGAGGTGGGTCTCCAAACAGAGGGTCATTCATATGTAAATAAACGAGATAAAAGATGCACTCAGGGAAAAGGAATAACTTAAAATTCTTCATGTGTATTTTTTTGGTAATGGTCATCAAAATTGACCAAGATATTGTAATGCACAGAATTTTTTGGGAAAAATAAACAGCTGGGCTCTCCATGATGTGTGAATGCTACGGTTCTTGGGCACTGATCCGTAATATAGGACACAAGGAATTCTGATATGGTTGGAGTAAAACACTTTCTGCATGCCTAAATAGTTCTGTACATTCAGAGGCATTGAGGACAAGACTGGATTTTTAGGTATTGAGAGAACTGATTTGCCTGTGTGTGCCAGAATGCAGTTAAGTGGTCTGCACAGTAGTTCATGTAAATAATTTTTTTAACCCTTACTGTAAGCCCAACTTAAACCTGCTTAGTATCTTTATGTTCAATACCTCCCCCTGGTGGGCTACCACCTGTTTATCCTGAATGTTGTTAAATGGATAGAGAACTGGATGTGTTACCTAGGAATGTAACTGAAGCAGCATAGTGACTCTGGAGTATAACGGTCAGGTTGTAACCACCCAGTTGATAGCATCTGTCGGCTCTACCGCAGAAGTTCTGCTAACTGACTTGCTCTTATCCTTCAGATATTGGCTGATGTTTTAGTTTCGATATGGTTCATTTTTGCGTTGTTGTTGAAGCTCTTGTTAATGCTTGCCTCTGGACAGTGTTTTTTAGTGCTTAGATGACTGGGCACATTGTTCAGTTGGCAAATTTTGCACCCTTGTCAAAGCTGTCATGTTAACATTCTGTAAACGTCACGAGCTTCTTAAACGTTGTTACTGATGCGCAGCTGCCCAGAAGATTACATATGTTTGTTTGGGTGGGGTGTCACGGTGAGAATGTGATCCTCAGTGACACAAAGCAAGGTCTTTTGTGAACCCACTGTAAGCTTAACATCAGAGTGGGTCACTCTGAAGCAAGCTTATAATTTCAAAAAGCTCGTCCTTAATGGTGACATTCTGGAAAAGTACGTGCCTTCCTTACCTTGTGGGCTGCAGATGTTTTTGGGTAGGAGATGTTCACATTCATTTTTGTTTTTATGAAATGGAAAATTTTGATGTGATGAGATACTTTGCTGTAGCTGGTAGACAATAGTATAGCTGGTAGTATGTAATTGTAAGGCTGGACCTGAATAGCTTGTATTGTGCGTTTTATGAGAAGTTCAGGAGCGTTACATAAGGAGACAGTGTTTTTGGGGATAGAAGCTTTGAATAATTAATTCCCCCCTGGGGATTATGAGTGCATCCCCATATTGTATGTTTAGCTTGTGCCCCAGTAGTAGCGTGTCTCTCCCTCTAAGGGATGCAGGCAGCACAAACTCATCAGCACGGCTTGTGTGACTCTGCTCCTTCCCAGCTCGGTGTGAAGGCCCTGACCTTGGACGACCTCCTCCAGGCCCAGAAGGAGATCTCGGCCCACAACCAGCAACTGAGGGAGCAGATGGAGCAGCTGGAGCGGGACGCTGCAGCACTGCGGGACCACAGCTTGCTCTTGGTGGGTGCGCTATGGCGAGGTACCCTCCATGGTGTTACCCGCGCAGAGCTGCGGGTTCGGGGTGACTGCACCCACCCTGCATGTAGAGCCAGGCATTGCTTTTTTCCCCCCACCCCCTGCCCCCTATTCTCATTTAAAAACAGTCTTATATTTGCTGGTGAGTGATGGCAGTGTGATTTGGCGGGGGTGGGTCTCCACAGTTGAAGTCCCGCTGCGAGGAGCTCAATCTGGACTGGGGCTCCCTGTGCCTGGAGAGTCTGCTGAAGGAGAAGCAGGCCCTGCGAAAGCAGATCTCCGAAAAACAGCGACACTGCCTCGAGCTACAGGTGCCTGTCGGCCCTTCCTCACCTGTTTTGTTTAACTTCCCCTTCAGTCCAGGAAGGCGCAGAGTGCCCATGGTGTCCTGTAATGGTATAATTAAAAGCATGACTGCATCGGCTTTGCATGTGCACCCCGCTTGGCTGTCGTAATGGCGCCATCTGCTGTCCATCCCCAGATCAGCATCGTCGAGCTCGAAAAAAGCCAGAGGCAGCAGGAGTTGCTGCAGCTCAAGTCTTACAGCCCCTGTGAGGACCCGCCATACCGTAAGAGCCTCCACAGCCTGGACCCACAGGTGCCCCTGGACTCGGACATGCCCAAACTAGCCCTCGGAGGCACAGGTGCCAATGGCCTGAGCCCAGAGCTCTCTATCAACGGCACCAGCTCCCCTTGTTTCGAGAGAGGCCGGCCCAAAGACCTGCTGCCCCGCTATCTGCCCGCTTCACCCGATCACGACATCGTACCCCAGACGCCAGACGTGCGCAACCGGCAATTGGGGAACCCTCTGCCTGACTATACCCGCTTCTCTCCTGCCAAGATTGCCCTGCGCCGCCACCTCAACCAGGACCCCAGTACTGTCCCTTTGCGCGGCCTTGGCACTGCCGTCCACAGGTCAGGAACCTGGTACTGTTTGGCAAGTGTGACCGAAAACACACACGTTTGATCGGTAATTCAACTTGCAGGTGTCAGAGGGAACAGTGCCTCAGAATCCCGTTTGTATCCGCAGGAGAGAGGTCGGAGTAGTCTCGTCCCCGCCCGTAGGGGCCAAGCATTACTGCCCTTCCCCCATTTCTCCTGAAGCTTCACAGAATTCCACACCCAAGTCTGCTGAAAGGGTAAACGTCTCCGGCTTTCACGTTGCGCTTTCTTCCTGAGAATTTATGCCGCTTGACTCATGCCATTGACGACAATCCAAAAATGAACGCCCAGTGTCACACCCAGGCATGCAAGGAGAAGAGTCCCGCCGCCTCAGGTGACACCATCACCAGTCTGCCCATTAGCATCCCCCTCAGCACCGTACACCCCAGCAAGCTGCCTGTCAGCATCCCCCTTGCCAGCGTGGTGCTGCCCAGTCGGGCTGAGAGACTGGTGAGTACATTGCTCTTGCTGTTGGCCTAGGGGAGAGGCTGTGATCCGGAGGTATTACTGCTTGCTGCTTCTTGGCCCGTTTCCCTTTGTGGTCCACTCACTAAAGCTTGCTGTCTCCTGTTGGCTAGTTTTTCTCTCTGCAGCCTGGTCACTTAAGCTTGCAGCTTCCTATTGGCTAGTTTTCCTCTGTACAGCCTGGTCACTGAAGCTCACAGCTTCCTATTGGCTGGTTTCCATCAGTTATCCTATCACGGAAGCTCGCAGCTTCCTATTGGCTGGTTTCCATCGGTTATCCTATCACGGAAGCTCGCAGCTTCCTATTGGCTGGTTTTCATCGGTTATCCTATCACGGAAACTCGCAGCTTCCTATTGGCTGGTTTCCATCTATGCGGCCTGATCCCTGAAACTCATCGCTTTTTTTGGCTGATTTCAGAGGAGCACCCCAAGTCCAGTGTCTCAGCCTCGGGACCCAACTTTACTGGAGAAACTAAGTCAGAGCAACGGCAAGCAGCCCCACACACCTACCTCAGGTAAACGCCTGCTGCATTGCCATGGAATCCCTGAGCCTTGGTACTGCACTTCTATAGTAAAACCTTCCCTGTTCTCCCCTTCAGGGCTGAACGGCAACTCCCACTGCACTTTCCTGGATCAGGATTCTGCGTCACCTTCGCCCCCACAGCACAGCACCGCCCCTGCGGGGCTGCTGACTCGTGGGCCCGGGCATAGTCCTCCACTCAGCACTGGGGGTGTCCTACAGTATGCAGACGGCCCTCCCAGAATCCTCCCCGAGGGAGGTCCGAGCCGGCAGGGCGAGTCGGATCTCGAGCTCCTGGACGGCGAGGCCAAGCGCCGTATATTCTTTTCCTCCTCATCATCCTCATCATCCTCTTCCTCCTCTTCCGGCGGAGCCGTCTCGAGGCAGCACCATGGCGTGGCCAAGCTGAGCCACCACCATCACTACCACCATCACCAGAGCAGCCAACGGCACTCGCCGGGTCCCCAGGAGGCCCGCAGACGAGGCAGGAGGAAGCGCAGCTCTGCCAGTGGCATGATGCCCTCCTCCGGCTCCCCCAAGAGGCGTTTCTTCTCGAGTCTCAGCAACAGCGGCCACCCCTCAGGCTCCCCGCTGAACATCACCTCCATGGTGAGCTGCCACCCGAGGCGCCGTCACCCTCGAAGGAGCACGCCGTGTTCGTTAGCCGACGACGTGTGTGAGCTTGTCGCACCCTGTGCCCTGTGTGACAGGTGAGCAACATCAATCAGCCTCTGGAGATAGCGGCCATCTCCTCCCCGGAGCAGTCTGCACACAGCCCCGGCGAGCCCGACCTGGACCAGCCTCCCGTGCTGAAGCGAGAGCGCCCTCTAGAGCTCAATGGCTCCAACCATTTCTCCTCGCCAGCCAGCTCTGAGGATGAGGATGACAGTTACCCCGTGGACTCCTCCAGCTCCCGGTACACTGTCGCCGTGGAGTAGGCCATCTCCGTGTACATCAGCAGGCACCCAAGCATGGCATAACATTTGATTCCTCACTAGTGCTCTCAAGCTGAGATGCAGTGCAGGAGCGACACACACCCCAAGATGGTCACGGCGTCGCTCTCCTCCACTGTGTGTGAGCGACTTCAGTTATTGAGAGTGCATGGTGGTCACTCTGCCATTTATTTAATGATATGTTTTAGGATCGAGAGGAAAATTGCTACCATTTCCCTGGAGAGCAGAGACGGGCCAATTAAAGTGGGAGAAAATGACCGGGGTGAGTTTACTGTTTGTAAACTGCTTGTACCTTTTGCAATGTCTTGCTTTGTATTGTCAAGTTGTCCCCTGATCTGTTCTGGCACAAGTTCATGATGGATTGTAAGTAATAGGATTGTATGTTTTTATGAATACTTGCTGCTTTATAAGCTGAAATGTGTTTAGGTGCCGGATTGGGCCGGAAATTAGCTTCCAGCACTGTGAACAGCCTGGGCAATGAGGCCGTCTCCTCTTCATCGTCGTCAACGTCCTCCAGCAAGTGGAAATCCACCTTCTCCCCAATCTCAGACCCTAAGCAACCCCCGCCTGATTTGCGACAGGGAGGCTCCCCCTTCAGCATTGGCGGTAGCCGGGGTGGTGCGGCGGGTACCGATTCTGACTCTGACCACAAACAACAACAACAGAGGAGGGTGGATGGGGGCGTCCTAGACCCCGCAGGCAGCCAGACACATCCAGCAGGACCACCCTACTTGACTCACAACCCATTCCTCAGCCAGGAGGCTGGGGGCCGCACGGGGGGGGCGGCAACAGAGAGGCAGCCCAAGCAGAAGCCGCGAGAGTGGGATCTGAAGGCCCCCACGAGCCTGGGCACTGAGAACCTCTTCATCTCGGCCGCCACAAACAGTGGCATTTTAACCGGGAAAGTGGGTACCCCAGTGGTGGCCAGTGGCCCCGGGTCCTCCGTAGGGCAGTACCTGGGTACTCAGTTCCCCCTTGGCGGGGCGTCTGTGCTCCAGTCACCATTCGGGTCCCAGGCACCTGCTCCAGCAGTCACGGGGGCCCCGCGGCTCGTGAACGGACACACTTCCCTGGGGACCTTCTCCAGCACAGGTCTGGCAGGTGGAGCTGCAGGAGGTGAGTCCTTCGCACGGGCCCCTCCACATTCTCTGCTGCTCTCTGGTCATCCGGCTGTAGCTGGGTGGCGCTGGCATTTGTAGGCGTCTGAGTGCAAAGGTATGGGGGAGCTGGGGCTTTTTCCGGAAGGCCCCCTGCTGGGCGAGGTAAGTGCGTGTCCGGCACCGATGCCTGGCTTGCCCTCACTGCTTGCTTCTGGATTGGCTGGTTTGGTGACAAGTACAGCTGTGTACCTTGAGAAAATGGCACAAGTTTAGACTTGCAGTGGAACAGCCCCCACCATACAGTCGTCACTCTGATATCTGTAGGTATGGACTCCGCAATCAAACAAACAAACGGGGACAACTTTACCAGTGTTTCCAACGTCGCGGAACTAGGGGGCGCCCTTCAGCCGTTTAGTGTGGATACACCATATTTCACTTACCTGAATTTTTCGAATGCCGTTCTGTTAAACTTTTTTCCCCTCTGTTATGTGGAGGTCTTAATGTATTTTTAATCCAAGTCTATTAACAAAATAGCTGAAAGACTTCACTGATCACCTGTGTCATTTTCTTGGGGCATTGTCTTTGTAATTTTGTTTTTAATGCCAACATATTTCACTGAATGCCATGCCTACCTCTGTTTAATCCAAATCCACAACCATTTGGAATATGAAGCTGGTCAGTTCAGCGCCCTCCAAAACTAGCCCTGAGCACCCTGTTTGAGCCGAGGTTATTGTGCTAGTGCACTGTCCCTTTCTCTGCAGGGTGGTGTCAGTTGAGCTGATCTGGTCTGCAGTCTCCCTAAAGCACTGTTTGCCAACCTGGTCCTTAGGGACACCCAGACAGTCTGTTTTTGCTCCCTCCCAGCATGCAGAAACATGGACTGTCTGGGAGTCCCCTGGGACCCAATTGGCAAACATTATCTTAAAGGACACTGTGTGAGAGGAGGTCTGGTATCCATGGCTGTCTATATTTGTGGCCTCTTAAGCAGTCGTGCAGTGATGTAGTTTACTTACACAGCGAAGTCGTTCTCTGTTGACGTTTGATGACGCTAGATCAAAAAGTAGTACCTGTGAAGTGTTTCTGCCTCCATTGATGTCCCACACAGACGCACGTCCACTGTAGCAGTGCAGACCTGGTAGCATGTAAATGTAACATTCCAGATCAAATTTTGATTGGCCACAGTTGGGTTAGATATTAGGCCAGCTGATTGGCTGATTTGTGGGAGTTTCAAAGTGAGACGTTGCAGCTCCCCCTGCTGTTTAAGAGGAGCGCCTGCTTGCTTTCTGTGTGCTCGTTCGTATGACTCGCTTGCTGCTATGCCTTGGCTGAGCTCCTGGTTCTCTCTCCCTTCCTCTCTCTCTGTCTCTCTCTCTTCCCCCCACCTGCGCTGTATATCCACAGGGATTTTTCACCACGTGGTGCCTTCCGTCTCCTCACGGCAGTTTGGGGCCACCCGGGCAGCCTCTGGGGGTCTCGGCTCCCTGCTCAGTCTCCCCCCCTCCTCCCAGCAGCAGCAGCACCACAGTAACCCCAAACTGGGCTCTGCCTTTCTGACGTCTTCGTCCCCATTGCACCCCGTGTCCCAGGTGGCGCACACTCGCACTCACAGCGTGCTGCGCACTCCACCGCCGCCCACACTCTCCCTGCCCCCGCCACCACCCCTCCTCACCTCCTCAGCTTCACACTCTGTCACCCCCCCCGAGCCGCCGCTCTCTCAGCCCGAGGCCTTCCCGCCCATACGCCCCCCTCTCCCGCACCAGAAAGCCCCTGCCTCCCACTCCTTAACCTCAGTCTCCTCAGCTCCCACGCCCTCAGCCGCTTCCTCATCCGTCGCGCCGCCTTCCTCCTCCGCCACTCCAACCATCACCTCTGCCATCACAGCACCCTTATCCCGACCCTCCTTCACAGTGCACCACCCTGCCGCCCCTTCGCCCCCCTCGCACGCCCGCGGCGTCGGAGGCACGGGGAGCACGTGGAGGGCCCTGGGATTGCAAGCATCGTTTGCGGCTTCGCAGACCCCTGGCCCTCGGCCCAGATAGGAGTCGGGGTGAGGAGGAGAGAGGGAGAGAGGGAGCGGGCGGGGGTGGGGGGAGGCAGTGGGGATGCCGAGTGTCCCAGGCTGCAGGTCAGTCTGATTTTGAAGGTGAGTGTGTCGGTACAGGTTTGTGTTCCATGTAGCTGTAGTAGTGGGTGGTGGTGGTGGTGTTGGTGACTCTTATGTCATGTTTACATCATTTTAACAGGTCACTTAGTCGCTGACCCCACCTCCCTTTTGCTTCATATTACGGTATTTGTGTTTTTCTGTGCCAGGTAACTGAAGCTATCTACCTCAACCCAACGTAACCTATGCAATGGACTGGTGTGGACCAAGGGACTCTACTCGCTGGTGCTCACGGGCCTGCCGGCTGCCACCTGACCGCCATGGGTAGACAAACCGAAGAGCTGCAATGGCACCTTGGCTCACCATTGCTGCCTGTTGCTTCCAGAGCACTGACCCCTATGTGCGGTGGACGCCCCCCACGCCATGTGTGTTGAGGCGGAGTCTGAAGGGTTATGACGTGACGCCATGAGCGAAGCTCTCTGCGTCAGTCCAGGAAGAGTAGGTCAACGCTTATGACTGAGCCTTTATTTAAGAACAGGTCGTTTTAGTTCTTGACGTTTGGTACGTAATTTATGTGATATTAAGAAAATTATTTATTTTTCATGCTTAGGATGGCCAAGGATCGTTTCGGACATTTTTATCCATTCTTAACAAATGTTTCGTTGCTCCATTCCCAATATGGAGGCCTGGAAGACCATCAATCTGGGTAAATGATTGCATCTCCTAGGCTACTATACACTATAGTTAAAT
>JAAGVU020000032.1:5373140-5396708 GCA_011763525.2 Mormyrus iriodes
CCAATATGGAGGCCTGGAAGACCATCAATCTGGGTAAATGATTGCATCTCCTAGGCTACTATACACTATAGTTAAATTGCCAATCTCTGTACCACTCAGCATTGTCCTTTAACCAAAAGATGAACCAAAAACAGCTTGTAGACTGACTAATCCCAATCGCTGTAGCCACGTCATGATGTTTATATTTGACATGAACTTCTGATTTATTGTACAATTTTAAAGGTATTCTATAATCTTGCCGGTTGTGCCACAGCACCTTCTGTGAGACCCCTCAACACACATGGGGGTGGCTTTGCTGGGTCCGCTCGATGCTAAAGTGGAGCGCCACCGTCAGGCTGAGAGTTCTCACGTGGGCGTGTAGCCGACAGATTAGAACAGAAATGCTGATGTTCTCTGCAGCCAGGATCATCACAGCAGGCGACTTTGCAACCGGGTTGGTCCTGTGAGGTCACATGACCTTCAGTGCGGCGGTCCCTAGCCGGCTGCAAAGAAAATGGGCACTTTATTCAGTCCCCATGCAGCAGTTTGCTGCTCTCCAGGCCTCCCGCAGTGGCAGCGTGTCCGTACCAGTGGCATTTGTGTCACAGTAACGGTAAATACAGTTTAAATTTGATAATCGGCCGCAGTTAAATTGCAGCCTCCGGTCTCTTGACCGGGTAATAAATGTGCAGTGTGACACTGGATAAACGAACATACCTGTGTAGTTGACAAGATACCACTGGTGTGGACCCAGTGCAGTCAGCAGTGTGTTTTTTGTTTTAGTTTTTGTTTTTAAATTTTTTTTTATTGTTTATAAACCAAAAATTCGCAATTTGTGAGCTGCATTGATTTAGTTATAAAGGACTGATTATAATAAACCATGTGAACTTGTGTGTTTCACTTGTGTTTTGTATTCTGCTGACTGAACTGATTGGGCTCTGTGGGACACGCACACGCATGCCGGGAATGCCAGCCTGACTGCCGCGCGCGAGCAAGGTCATAGCGGTGCACAGCAGCCATGCGCCCAGTGTGTGGCAGCGATCCGGCCTGCTTATTTTAACGTTCTCTGCTCACGCTGTAGGACTTAACTCTTACCATTTTGGTTTAAAACTGCTTTCAGAGTAGGTGAAGTTGTTTATGAATTCCAGTAGTTTTTAAGCTCTGTAGGTTTCTCTCAGATGGATGTCGATTAATCTTCCTCCTGCATCACACATCAGTGGACCACATATTTATGGGGGTGATACTCATGTGGCCTCATGAATTTTGTATGTTATGTTAAATGTTTATAGACCAAGTCTTGTAGGTAGGCCTGTTGTTCCAGCGTTTGTTGGATTGTAAAGTGCAAACTGAATTTTGTAAACTTAGCATTCAGTGGCGTGTGTGGTGAATTCAGGCAGACTTCACTAATGTCGAATTTATGCCTTTTCCTGTGTCTGAAGCAAAACCGTTTTCTGGTCGATGTTTCGCTGGAAGATTTGTAACACAGAAATATTGCCATTTGTGTTTGTCATCAACTCCACTAACGTGTAGTCAAGCTTTCTGCAGCTAGTCTAACCAGCAAACACGGAAAAACATTTTTACACTGGGAAGTTCATGATATAGCATTAACTACTGGGGAATTTTCACTCGAATATTTTTTTTTTGTAATTTCAAGTGTACTGTGAATGGAGGAGTCTCTCCATAGACTGTATAATTGCTCATAATTTAGATTATGCTATTTATCCTTTTTTCCAGTGATGAAGTTATTGGAGTTTAATTTCTCCTGAAATGTTAGTGAAACTTGAGGGCAGTAGGTCTTGGTGTCTGTGGTGCTCAGTCTGAAACTCATGGTGCTACGATTTGTATGACTCTGGACTGTGCCTAATGCTATAATGACGTTCAGTACAACAGCAATTATAGACTCTTGGTGCTTTTTGTACACAGGGATGTTTTATGCCGTATAAGGCAGTACTTTGTGTTATTTAAAATACGTTAGAAACCGGTCTTGTTTTTTTATTTAAAGTCTAGTGTGCGAATAGACACTGCATGTTTAGGTAGCCATCTGAAGAGCTTGGCATAGTTAAACGCATGAAGTTTTCACTTGGTGTGTTTGTCATTATATGGCTGTACAACAGAAGAACATCTTTGTGTCTGTGTTTTCAGGACAATTCGTAAATCTGTTCGAAATGAGGTCTCGCGCTTAGACGTGTAAATCGGAAGGCACGCCGTTCTTGAACAACAAGTGGAACGAGGGTTTGGCTGAAGGTTCTCCCAGAGCGAGTCGTGCTTTCTTTGGTGCTGAGCATATGAACTTCCTGGCAGAGCCTGTCACGCGGAGGTGGGAGGGACCGTGCCGAGCTCTTCGGTTTGGTTACGTAGACGCTTCTGCGACAAGGTAGAGCTTCGGTTTCCTTGAAAATCCCCAGATGGTCTTTTGCGTGCTCTGTCAGCAGGGCCGCTCCTTGGGTTATTGGGAATTGCAGGGAATTACAGGTTAATGTTCTCCAGATGGTATCAGGCTTTTCAGCTTTAAGCATTGCCTTCAAATTTGAAAAAGGTGCTGTTTTCAATACTAGGAATAAAACACATCTGTGCATCATATACCAAATGTCATCTTGCTAAGACCTTAAACTGACCGCCTGTCCCAGGGCTGCATGTGAAATACACCAACTTTTCTGTACATGTGCAACCGAGCATCTAGCGTCCTTGGGCCTGTGTCAGCATACATCTTCACTAACAGGAACTGACAATGTGATTCTGTCTGTTTCTCTGTGTTTACGCGGAAATTGTCCTCAAGGAAAAATAAGGCTCAGCCAAGCTTTACCGCGACCCGCGAGTCGTCATAATTAGGACTGTGTTGAGCTAAGTGAGCACTGCGGTTTCTTTAAATAGGACGAGACCAGAAAAATTTATTCCTTTATCAGCACTGGTGTATTTTCTAATTGTCAGATGATTTATCCTTAATGTTTGATATAATTGCTGATGCTGGTGATGTTTTTATGATAAAAGTACCAGATGAATTTCAGTATACTTTCATAATAAGGTGCTCTCCTACACTTCAAAACGTAAGGAAAATGCAGCTATGAAATAATACCTCCTTTTCTGTTAAAGGAGTGGAACACTTACGATACAACACGCATGAGCTTTTTATTTCTTTGATAATTTATTTTTTTTAACTTATGTACCTGATTTGTGTATGGGGTGCTTGTGTGAGTGGCCAGGAGAAGGGAGGTATCGGGTCAATACGAGAGACCTGCACAGGCTTCATTAATGCATAGTGTCCTGCCTTTACATGTCGTCCCCCTCAGGTAGCAGAAGGAATGCAGGCTTGATCGACAGGTCTGCACATACTGCTAGCTGTATAATGAGGGAATAGCCTTTTTATTCTTATTTTTTACTCTACAGCTTTCCAATGATCCAGTTCATTTCAGTTTAACTCCGTCTGTTTCTGAATGTTCTGTGTATTCTGAGCATTGTAAGTAATGGACTCTTTTTTTTTTTTTCTTTTTTCTTCAAGGATTTTTGGGCTTTTATAAAAACGTTCAGACACCTCGATCAAAAGGCAGGATGTCAGTTTTACCAAATTTACTCAGGAAGTTCACGAGGTCCTTTTTTAATAGACCTTGTTATAAAAAAAAGTTTGTACTAATTTATGAATCTATGCTAAAGCAGCCTCCGTTTGCTCACACCCACTGTGAAACCAGCACTCCTCAGGTCGACCGTGGCTCATAATGACCGTGGGTAGCCAGCCAATCGGCAGTGCTGCTCTGCTCTGAACGGGGGCCAGTTTGCCTTAATGGTACCTATTTTGTAGTTAACCCAAGCCTGTCTACTGTAGCCAAGTTATTTGATATCCAATCAGATTTATCTACTACTTGCACGCTTATGGTCATTTGCGCACTCAAAAACGTGGTGCTCAGTGCACAGGTGTCGTTTGTTCTCTAAAGCGCAGAACAGAAGTCCCTTTCCACATTCCTTGCCTGGTCTCCGCAGCCTGTCGTGGCTCAGGGTGCTGTTGTCAGCTCACAGGTGTAGCCACCCCAGAGAAATATCTGAAATGGCAGGTGTATCTCCCGAATAAGGACCCGCCCTCCCCCTTTCCCCGCCTACACAAGCTCCACCCCCCCCCAGCAGCTTTTTTTTTTTTTTTGCAATAAAGCATAAGCGATCCATCTCACGCTGCATTATTCAAACTTTAGATGGAAATTGCATAGAAATGTTTATTTGTAAATGTTGTGACATTTGATGTATAAATACTCAGATCTGCTTTTCAAAGTACCCTGGGTTTCTTTGGAGTATTTCTATGCCTGATTTTGGTGCTTTTTTTGTTTCTCCTGTTTTTGAAGAGAATTTAATGACAATAATGCTTTGGATTTTCTCAGCTTTCTATTAAAATTTAATAAAGGTATTTAATTAAAACTGCTTTTATGTGTTGATTTTTAAGCCAATGTGAACTTTTTTGGGGGGTGAGGGATAATAGCATTTTAAAGTTTGGTAAATTGGAATCTAAAAATAAGTATTTGCCTGCATATTATCAGAATGTGTGAAATAGTCAGTGTAGCACATTCTGTGCCGATCTAGCTTTGACCTAAAATAGATGTGGGAGTTTTGGGAGAATTTCCCCTGTCCCTTCGCCTGCGTGTGGGAGGGGGAGCTGGCTGCTTTGTGATCATAGTTTTCAATTTGCATTTCATCCGAATTGTGCAGCTGTAACTGACAAATGCCAGGAATGTTTCCCCTATTATGCATAATATGAATTATTTTACATCAAATTGTTGTACGAGTAACAACCTATTCATAGATTTTTCATATATTTTAATCTAGATCTTAGGCAATTTTTACAGAATTCAAGCTTATTTGGAGAAAGTCACTGAAAACACTAAAAGCATTGCACATTTTGACTTCTTTTGGTATTTTAGTCTAAATAAAACCAAAATGGTTAATTTTTGAAAATACTTAGTTTACGATGTGCTTAGTGGCTGTAGATTCAAAGTGGCACCAAGACTGGCTGGGAAATCAGCTGTTGATCTTTAGCCAAAACCCTAATAAAATCTTATGAATGGGATTTGCTATAACATTAATGAGTATTACATTTTTTTTTTTTTACGTATGAATGGCAGTGGTTATAGAAGACATGAATTCTGTGATCTAATGAAAGCAATTTTGAGAGATTTTTCATTCCAGTCTCTGACGGACAAGCCAGAAGAGGCCTTGAATTTTCAAAACAAGGCTGCAGCTGTGGAATTTCTAAATGAAGAGACAATTCTAACCTACATTTCAGCCTAAATATGTGTTTACTGGGCCTCCAAGAATCCGTGGTTATTCCTTATTCCAAATTGCAATGGGTGCTGTGTTGTAGGTCTTAGGATGGAGCATAAGAAGGTGCGAGCATCAGCACAGGGGAAATGGCTGACTGCTAATTCTTCTTCTGGGCTAGGCTGCAGGCTCTGCACCGCGTTGATGGATGCATAGATGGATGGATGACTCAGTGATAATTCTAGTTAATATTAGCTCCTTGGTGTGCTTTTATAGCCATGCCTTTGCTTCCACCAAGGAAATCAAATTCATCATGCTTGTGTTTTGTATTGTTCTTGCTCCGTTGCTTTTGAAAACACAGTGAGAATGTGGGTCAAGCCCAGCCGTGTGATGTCCTGGGCATCAGGTGTCCCCTGCATAAGTAGCTGCCAAAGCATCTGCCTTTGTGTGCTCGGTGGTAGACGTATCTCCCTGATGGCGGTAGGGGCGAGCCGTGTCACTGTGGGTAAGGCTCTGTGCCACTGCAGCACTTACTTGGGCCAACTTTCAGATTTCACAAAAATAAGCTCCTTCAGAATGCGTCGTCGTTATTAAGGAACGTGCTAGAAACTTCTGTCGACATACTTGTTCAAAGCCATATATGACATGCTCTCGGGGATAAATGAAACTGCGAGGGTTTGACGGCACCCAGCTAATAAGTGAGGAAACTTTTTTTTTTTCTTCATTTTTTCCCGACTGATGGATTTGTGTATTTCTCTTCATCCAAATCTGACCGCAGGGTGCTGAGAACTCTCCCATCTAGCCTAATCACAGCCTCTGCTTATCAGAAACAGCCATTGCTCTCCCCTGTTTGGCAGCACTTGTTTGCATCTCCGTTTACCCCACGATGGCCCGTCTGTAGGGAAAACATTGTGTGTTTCATGTCTTCAAGGTCACACTGCTGGGTAGCTCCTCCAGCAGCCTGTCCCCGATTATATGAAGTGAGCAGTTATAAGACTCCCTCATCGACCTGCACAGTTTTGCTTGTGTACGTTGCCGTGGACTGGAGAGGCAGACATGTGGCCCAGGAGCGTGCTCAAAGCTGTCCTGGTCGTACCCTGTGTAGTGGCTGCTCTTACACCCAGGCATATGGAGGGGAACCCAGAAATGGAGCAGTACCCTGAGCTGGACTTTCCGAAGCCAGGTCCGTAATATACCCTGTTTTCAAGCCTTCTACCACTATTAACTAAGCACTGTTTGCATTACTAAGGTGTTGTGTTACATTAAAAAACGTACATGTTCCATGTGTCTCATGCATACCATTGAATATGACCAAATATAAGCTTTTTCGGATAAACTGGCACAGTAGCAAGTTTCATGTTAGTCATAAACTTGTTGCTACTATAGTATAAGTATAATTACTTTATGCCATAAAATAACAGCCTTTGTAAAAATGTTTAAACATACATGCTCATGCTTGAGCTTTTAATGCATTATTGCAAAGAATACTGCATTTGCACATTATGATGTAACAGATATTACTAAATAATATAAATGCATTAGTATACAGGCTGTTTCGACTCAGCATTTCTCTGTAGTAATTAATGGAATCACTGGTGGTGATTTATGTTGAGTGAATTATATTCAAGCTACTAGAAAATGAGTCATCATTAATTTTGCCGAGAAAATGCACAATGTATAGGCAGAATTCAGTTTCTCGGTGACCTTGACAACAGCATTTATGCCTTTATTACAATCATAGAAAAGCATGCACTGAAATGAGACCTAGAACCTCAATTTAATGCATATTTAGCATGTAATGCATTTGCGGTAATCATTTTTTTAGGCCCCTTTCCCTCAGTAAAATCGATGCTTTGGCTCTTAAAACTCCCTGAAATCAGATTCTATAAGTTGCCATTGAGTCTGGGATTCTGGAACATTCTCATCAAGCTAAATTTCTCCCCTTCTTTATGCTGACCCTAGTGAATCAGTTCCGTGTAACAGGGGAGGCAGACGGAGGAACAGATGGAGGGCTACGGAAGAGCAGACGGGGCGCAGGGAGCGTGCGGGCTCATCCGTCTCGCTCGCCGGAAGGGGACCTGGCCGTGGACTCGGCGAGAACCTCAACGTCTGCCCCTAAACACCCGGGTTTAATAACCAGCAGCGATCATGCAGCCGTCCTCAAGGAGCTGAGGGCCGCGCTTCTCAAAGTCTCAGGAAGAAAGGCTGAACTGGGATCTGAGGACAGGGTCCGTTTGGGGCTGTGTGCCGACCCACAGGAGTGGAGCACTGCACAGATCTTATCACTCGTTCCGTTGGCCAAAACATTATCAACAGAACGAGAGAGATCCAGGTTACACGTTTTACACCCTGCTAAAGGTAATTATCTCTATCGCTTTTCACTTATTCCAGCATTCTGTTTTGCTTCTCATGCGCTCAGGCATGTGCACTGCAACTATTTAAAGTGTAATTCTAGCTATCTAACTATTAACATGTCAGTTAAATTGGGCCATCTTCCTGTGGTGTTATCGAGTAGCATGTACCCTTCCCATCTTTCTATATTCTGTTACTTGCCTCTACCCAAAAGTGCATCAATGGCAGGGACTGATTTATGACACATTTTATTCATGTTTTTGTTTACCTTTATGATTGACAGATGATGTTGACAGATGAATTTTCAGGAACAGAATGATGAGTGGTGAGACACCAGTGGCCAGTGTCTCTATCTTCCAACAGAGCTGTGGGAGGTGAAGGAAGGCGAACCTTACAGGAGCAGGCTGGTGCTTCACTTCCAGCTGCCTCCTTCACTGCACTCCCAGCTCTGCAGAGTCACACCTGTTCTCCTCCTCCATCTGTGGGGCTCCGTCGATGGGAAGGGTCTGCGTGTCACTTTTACAGGACACTCTCTCCAACCTCACCTACAGGTTAGGCCTCAGCCACAAGCTTGGCACCAATATTTTGCAGCATACCTTATATTATAGCGTGTTGTTGGTGTGACTGAGGGGTATTGGCATGTTTGGGGTGGCTCAGAGGGTTAGGGCACCACGTCTATGACCAGAAGGTCACTGGTTCAAATCCCTGGGCCGTCAGAGTGAGTTCAACATTGTGCCCTTGAATGTCCTTAACCCCCAATTGCTCCAGGAATCGACTGACCCTCCTTTCTCAAAATATGTACATTACTTCGGATGAAAGCATATGCTAACTAAATGTAATGCTTATAATCATTGTGAAATGTTGTTCTCCATTGAATAACTAGGTGCTGCCTCAGATTATATCTAGTACTGACTTACTATCATCTCTGCTATCCTGCTGGTTATTCCCAAGGATAGTGATTATGAGATCATGCATTGAAACCTGCCTTGTTGGGGATTATTGTCTTATCACCAGCTAGGTTAACCTATAAATTTCACAAGGAATCAAGAGAAAGCAGATCTTAAAAACATTGCTAACAATAATGAAATTTAACATAAATAAAGATAGTCGTCAACTAAGGTGGTCAGTTTTTCAACCCATCTTTTAACCGTTTATCCAGTACAGGGTCATCAGCTGCCTGGAGCCTATCCCAGTAGGCACTGGGCAGGGGACACCTTTGTCAAGATGGCAGTACAGTGGCACCCCCGTATCTGCGGTTTCAGTTATCCGCGGTTTACAATGATCCAAAAAAAATTGGAAAACTCCAGAAATAAATACTTTATAAGTTTCAAGCAGCACGCCACATGAGGACATGCTGTAACGTGGTGAAATCCGCCAGCCCAGTCGCGCCCAGTGCATGACTCATCTCCCTTTGTCCCCTTACCCACGCTTCCCCGCAGAGCTCGCATCCAGTCTGCCTCTAGCAAGCACGCTGATCGCATTCAGTACTGCATTATCGCAATGTCTGCTTAATGAAAATGTATTATTTTTATTGCTCTGTAATCCCTTGATACATGATGTTTTTTCATTGCTCTATCGTCTATTGAGAATTAGGCTAAATGTCAAAATCCCTTTATTTGAGGGAGTACAGTACTGTATAATAATCTACAATGCAATTTATTATTACTGTATTTAATATTTGCAATATCTTACTGTGCATAAAATTATCAATTAAATTTTACTATATGCATGTACACAAAAATCCCGTTATATATGGGGTTTGTGGATGGTTCGCTATTATCCAGTTTCAGCTATCCACAGTAGGTCATGGACCGGATCACGCACGGATATGGGGGCACTACTGAATAACTAGTACTGACTTTGTTTCATCTCTGCTATCCTGCTGGTTACTCCCGAAGATAGTGGTATGGGAAATCATGCATTAAAACCTGCCTTTATTGGGATTATTGTCCTGTTAGTCACAAGTTAGGTTAACCCACAGATTTTACAAATAATCAAAAGAAAGCATATTATAAGAAACATTGCTAGCAATAATTAAATTTAGCATAGCTAAACAATAATAGTGCTCAACTAAGGTGGTCAGTTTATTAACCCATCTTCTAACTCTTCTCTTTCCCTCCCCAAACATCTGAGCTCAGGGGCCACCAGGTGGACCTGACCCTAGTACAGGGTACTCGGCTGCCTGGAGCCTATCCCAGTAGGCACAGGGCAGGGGACACCTTAGACAGGTGGATGGCAGTCCATTGCAGGGCACACATATACACACGCTCACACCCTTTGCACAATTTAGGGATGCCAATTTGCCCAATGGCATGTCATTGGATTACAGAAGCAAACCCACACTGAGTCAATGGCTCCATAATCACCATGCTAAGTGTTTATAAGCTATAAGGAAAATCACTAGAAAGTGAAAGTTTTTATTTTGACCAGGCGCTTTAGTTTTACTTTCACTTTCATGCAGAACAATGTGTGGTTGACAATAGCCCTTTCAGAAAGAACAATGTGTGGTTGACAAAAGCCCTTTCAGAAAGAACAATGTGTGGTTTAGGACATCAGGTTCACATAAAACCATAGAGTAATTTTACATAATATTTTATTAGGTCCCTGTCAGTCTATGTTCTATGATTAAAATAAAGGTCAAAAAAGACCTTCTTGATGTTTATCATTGTCTTGTTATCATTTAGACCTTTTAAAAGTAAAAGGTAAAAGCTTTAGCTGTTTTTACTCGGCAATTCCTGTCTTTCTCTTTAAATGTGAATTTATTTGCCGGGAATTTAGAACATTTGATTCAATGTATCTTTTATATGCCTGTCAATGTATCCTCTTCTTTAAATGAATTATTTCCCCGTTTAGCCATTTGGAGCCATGATTTTAAATTCCTCGGGAGGGGTTTTCATTTTGGGTTCTTTGTAATATGCACTTTATTAAGAACTCCTACGCAGCACCAGGCAAGACTCCCTTTGGCTCCATAAACACTTCAGGGTTTGAGGAGAACCCTTTCTGCGCATCACTGCTGTGCTTCGCTGTTGTTTCTGCACTCATGCCTGTTAGCTTTAGTCTTGCCATTCTCCTCTCAGCTCTCATTAACAAAGTGCCTTCAGTCTCAAAACTGCCCCTGACGATGTTTTTTTTGTTTATTCACTATAAACTGTATTAGTACTATAGCCTAGCATGCTCAGGTAATTAGTAACAAAACTTTGTCTTATTCCCATCAAATAATTCTCATGCTGTCACTTCGGTGTGATAAAAAGGCTGCTTTCTGCCTCTCTCAGACAGCATGTCTATCGATGGGAACACAGTTTATTTTCCTTACTGGGAGAGCGGCAGATAGTGATGCCCAGAATCACCCACTGTGGCGGGTTACCATGGAAACAACCCAGGCCGATAATGGTGAGCCCGAACATGTTTCTGATGCGGTTTCTACTTGCAATTTTTAATTTGCACGCATGACAGGGAGTGCACACCCTGCAGGCTCCCAACTGCCTGAGCTGCCAGGAATCCTCCTGGGGGAAGGAATAGAACTCCACAGAACTCTGAGCCCTCTGCTGCTTCTCTACGCAGACAGGGGGGGAAATGAAATGCCAGACAACTCTAATACACCTGAGATCAGGTAAGGCTGTAATGGAATACAGTCATACAGAGCTTTCTGTGAGAGACCAGGTAAAGCTGTATTGGAATACAGTCATACAGAGCTCTCTGTGAGAGACCAGGTAAGGCTGTAATGGAATACAGTCATACAGAGCTCTCTGTGAGAGACCAGGTAAGGCTGTAGATGGAATACAGTCATACAGAGCTCTCTGTGAGAGACCAGGTAAGGCTGTAGATGGAATACAGTTATATAGAACTTTCTGTGAGCCTGTAGATGGGCAAGACTCAAAGGACATCAAATAGGGTTTCGTATGAGAACACAAATAAGTCTATAGGGTTTTTCAGGAGTATTTATGTTACATGCCATGTTATGTTATCTGTTTATGTAATGCTATCATTTTGTTGTGACTTATTATTCCATATGAAATTTCAGTGAGAAATACTCTTCAAAACAAGCTTGTGGATCATGTGAATATGTGTGGTGCTGTGTTTCTGCAGGGAACCACTGGAGACGGGCCCCCCCTCGGCCTCTGAAACATTCCTCTTCCTCTGCGAGCTGCAGGCTTTCCTCAGAGAGGCCCTGTCCCACACGCAGCTGCCGCCTACCCCTGCTCGCGTGGCCCCCGTCTCCCTGAACGCCCTACGCTCCCTGCCCTCTATGACTCTGGGATCGTCCTCCAGCGAGCCACTCCTCCTAGGCCTGCTCACCTCCTCGACCCCCACGCTCTTCTCTTTCCCTCCCCAAACATCCGAGCTCAGGGGCCACCGGGTGGAGCTGACCCTGCAGCCCCATCTGCTGTCGGTTCTCAGAGAGCGGCTGGAGGAGGCCGCATCCCAGGTACTTGCGGATGAGGTGGGGGGGCCCAATGTGACGGAACGGCTTCAGAGGCTGCAGGAACTGAGCCGGCTTCCGGGGAAGGAGGAAGAGCCACCCGTGGGTGAGAAGGGACACTGATCGATGTTACCAAACATCTTCTACGAAATACTACCAAACATTCTCCAGCAAAACATAGTTCTAGCACGCCATCCAAGGTGTACTCCATCCTTGCACCCTGTGCTGCCTGAGATGGACTCCAGAGGGGTGCTCCATGAAGCAGGATTTCTCCCTTAGCCAAATAACTTGTCGGATTTAAGGTGGTCTGGGCTAAATGTTTATGAACGAAGACAAAGTCCATTTAGCTCAGATTACTTTAAATCCAACAAATCATCTGACTAAGTAGGAAATCTTGCTTTGTGGAACACCCCGCAGGTTACCCACGACCCTGAACAGGATAAGTGGTTAGAAGATGGATGGATGGAGATAATAATGACACTTTATTAATCCGTGTGGGGAAATTCTATTTTTACCTTGCCCGTCTTGTTCTCCATGACACATGCAGATGAGTATATAGGTGAGAGCAAGCCTGGCAGCAAAGGGCAGCCACCTGCCGTTGCACCCATGGAACTGGGGGTTAAGGGCCTCGCTCACAGGTCCACAGACGTGTAAATATTTTGCCGAAATTGGGCTCAAACCAGCGAGTTTCTGATTATAGGCACAGATGCCACACACCACCCCCTCACACATCCAACTGCAATATTGAAATTTCAAATGCTGCATAACCAATATTAGACAAAAGAGTGTTGAGTTTCTTAGCTTCGGTGCATGACCTTGATACAGACTTTCATCTTCTCCTTTTGTAGGTGTTGGTAACTCAAAAGAAAGACAGTATCGTGCTTTGCTCCTCCTGAAGGCTCTCCAGACAATTCTGGGAACATGGGAGGGTGCAAGAGGGGAACGGGCAGCTCGTGGGGGTGAGAAGGAGCACGAGAGGGGGGCCAAGTGCCGATTGCACCCCCTCACGGTGCCGGTGCTGGCACCCCTACTAAGCCCACACACCCTCACCATCAACAACTGCCAGGGATCCTGCAACATGCCTATATTTAAAGGCACCAACCATGCCATGCTGCTGAACAGCTTTGGCAATAAGCAGCCCCTGGAGCGCAGCCCCTGCTGCGTGCCCGAGGAGTACGAGGACCTGCAGGTGGCCGAGCTGGATTCCAACGGCACCCTCATCCACTTCAAGCCCAACATGGTGGCCAAAGAGTGCGGCTGTCGCTAAGGCCTGCAGAGGGTCCCAGGGCCAGGTAGAAATGCTCAACTCGTAAACCCAATCTGTTCCTCAGGGACCCACAGTCGGTTCATGATTTTGCTCCCTCCAAGCTCCCTGCCAGACAGTCCACATTTTTGCTTCCTCCCAGTACCTGAGGACCAGATTGGGAAACGCTGCTGTATACCATCCCTACAGAGCATACAGCATGTCACGTTATACTGCTGCTCACACTGTGCGAATATAACACCAGGGTTGCCAACTCAGGCATCTGGCATGAAACTGACGCTTTCAGACTCTGATGCAAGAAATCTTATGGGAAATCTATATTATTCCATTACAAATCTAAAATTAGCTACATCAAAAGTGTTGGGGTAGTTTTCGAACCCTACAGTCTATTTACAAGGTAATAAAATTATTACGTAGATGTAAATGCATGTGCATGTGTGTGCAGACTTGCGTCGAATCGAAAATCTCACTCCAGTCAGGTGACCAAAGTTGGCAACCCAGTAACACTTTCTAGACATCTGCGATTGTAACTAGTTCACGGATTATTCAAAGGCGTTTGTCTTTGTTAGTTGGCTCATGGTGTCACACTGTGGATTGACAGTTATGTCCAAAGGATGATAGCTCTGTTTTGAAACAAAATAACTCCCTTTGATTGTCTGAAGAAAGAATATGAAAACAAAAAAAAAGTGTTTTCCAGACAATATTTTTGTATTTATTGTTCGTGTAAACATCTTAATGGAACAAGTTTGTTTAGAAACACAATGTATTCAATCCAAGTCCAGCATATAGTATACATTATATTAGTATCATTATCAGTACCAAACCTCAAAGAAATGTTTGACCAATATTTTCAAGCAAATGTGATGTCAGGCTTTCCCCCTACTCACATCATTTAAGATTCTCTCACATAGTTTTAGACACATGAAACCTTTAAAGTTGAAATGTGAGTTGTTGTGCTGTAGATAATGTATAAATACATATGTCCATACGTGTACACAAAATGTTTTGAAGTTAGTTCAAAATCCAGGTCTCCTGCTACTGATGATGCATCTGGACTAATGTTTATTCACTGGTCCAATGTCATTCAGTGGTGGAAAGTCAAGAAATCTGGAGCATCTTCTGGCATCTGAACCCAAAGGAACCATGATCATATAATCAGTGACGGTGAGTGTATATGGGATAATGTGGTCCTCATGAGGTATACATTTCTGAAAACACCTACAGCAACATGAATTTTATATTTTTCGTCTTTGTTAAACATAATCTTATTTTTGTACAAGCAGCTCAAATATAAGTGAGAAACTGTGTTATTTAGTTCCCATCTTCAATTTGTATGAAGTCTCAAGTAAACCAGGAGTTAATTATCTGAGGCCTTATAGTATATCATAAAATGAGTAAAATTTTTTATAAATAAGTCAGTTTTTAAGCTTATAAAAAAACTCCGGTACCAGCCTGGCATCCAGGAAGCTACAATGAAACTTATCACCCTTTTCCTCCCATCCATGTATCCATACATTGTAATTTTAAAATTAAACCATATTTATCATTTGTTATTATACAGCATAATAATGTGTATGTCTATTTGAATTTTCCTGTTTTGTGCCCTGTTGTACTTTTTAAAGCAATGTACCGAATATAAATGCCTCCAGTAAAATATTATGGTAGCTATAAAGCTGAATAAACTGAGCAAAACTGTATATTGTTTTAGATTCAACAATAAATGATTCATACTAAATATTAAGGAGGACTGTGACTAGGTTCTTCATCTAGAGACCATGATGTTCTGGCTCACTTGACCCCTGTGAGTAATGTTCTTCACTCATCTCTCCTCCTGTCTCTTGTTCCTCTTGCCCCCTCACCCTCCTTTTCACCCAGTCTGTCCCCCTTCTTATCCTTCCCTCTTTTCACTCTAATTTTGTCATCCTCATCGTCAAAAATGAGGCCTTTCCGAGGCCTGTCCCTATCTCTCACCCTCACAAACTCCCCGTGAGAGGGTCTCTTCTCTCTAGCTTGTCGCTTCCTCGGTCGTTGCTCTTCTTCGGTATCGTCGTCGTCGTCTTCTGATGCCCTGTTCCACCAGAACAGACTGTCCCACAGAGAACTCTCATGCTGGGAGACAGAAATAATGGAACATCACTGAGTAGACAGATAAGCAATATTCTCACCAGCTGTGTTTTTCCTCTGTACTTTGTTACAGTGTCTCCTACAGGATGACTCAGACATTATACATTAACATTTTACATGTTTAGGTGACTCTTTTTTTCCAAAGTGCACACACAGTGTGTTCCTGGGCTATTTTTAGAACACATGGCGGTATTATCAGGGGGCGCGGCTCGCCAGGTTTGCACGATCCGCTAACGAGCCTAAGGAGCTCGGCACTTCTGTGAATCTTTGTTTGGCGGATGGTGAATGTGGCGTGGGCATGGGGGCGGGGGCCTCGTGTCGAGTGTGTAAACACGAGGACGCCTGGAGACGCCTCGAGCGGTGAAAGGGAAGCCGTGGCTGTTTGTGCGGAGTGGGATTTCCGTGCCGTCAGAGATCGTTCGCCGTGAAGTTGATCGGTGACAGATGCATCAGAGTCCACGGTCTGAAAGCGGCCGTCACTGCATGCTCATGCCTGCATCAGAGCTCCTTTACTGACATGAGAAAACCGGCACTTATCTTACTCTCTGTCCTTCGAGAACAGTGTAAGGAAAAAGCTGCCTTTCTGTTTGCACATTCAGGGATATAAAGATGCATCAGGCTAGTAGAGGAATTCATGGAACATATGGCTGTTGAGACATTTCTTGAAGGTGGAGAGGGAGTCTGATGTGGTTTGGCAGTTCATTCCACCATCGGGGAACCACATGCAGTCAAACAGAAACAGACGGCACCTGTTCCTCTGTGTTGTCTGGAGTTACGTCATGGTTTCCCTCCAGGAGTCCTGCTTCATCCTCTTCCCACCAGAGAGGCTCCAGAGCTTCTGAATATAAACAGGCGTTTGAGGTCATGCATCATTTGTCATTGGAGCTGACTGGTTTTCACAACTAGTATGTATATTAGTGTAAAGATTTGCAAACTACTGCTTGAATATAAAATATTTAATAGCATTTTCAAGCAATGTTGTACAAGATAAGATGTAAGAGCACGTCAAACTAAGATGAGTCCAGACTGTAGAAATGTTTAGATGTTTAACAACACGGAAGTAAAGCCTACCATTTTTAAAAAACTCTGTCAGTCTCAGATATACTCTTAATGCATTTTAAAGTCAATCTATTCTAAAGTCAGAAAATAACAAGATATTATGTAGAATAACAGAAAATTATTAAATGAAATTAACTTTGAATTAACTATAAGACACTGACACAAGGATTTCCAACTAATAAACTAACTAAACTAACATTCGCAGATTTAAAATTTCATTAGCGTGGATCTAGTGTCACTAAGACAAACGTGAATACATTGCAATCTCTTCCTTGTTCTTCAAGAGATTCTAAAAATTACCTAGTGCCTTTTTCTGATTTTAAAATTAATTTCCTAGATGTTAGTAAGAATTAATAAATGTTATTTTTACATTTCCTGTCGCAGATTGATGGAAGAATTAAAATCAGGTTAAAACATCTTACTTGATCTATGTCAAATTTGATCACTTGCATCCAGTTTAAGCACCTTTTAAAAACATACGTCTTAAAAATTGCTGCTCTTTGTACATACGTGATGTAGAACACCTAAAATTGAAACACAGCTTCTAGGTTTTTTGCATTTAATTATCACTTCTAAGAACAAGTGACACATGGCTGCACACTCACTCACCATTGATACATTGGATACTGGAACTAATCACTAAGATGACAACTGCCACCAATAGGCAACCGTTTAGCGTAATCCCAAACCACGGGTCCTCCTCCTCGCTCACGCTCTGGACAGGTGATGGGCGGCGACCTGGCACCACTGTGGACAGAGAGGTGCTCAATACAAAAGACTGGCTGCATCCAAAACAAACCAATCAAGAGTAAGACGATCGGTGATCATTAAATAAATAGGCGTAAATAGACATGGTTACTGTAATGCATCAAAGAACTATTACAGTGAGGACCAGAACTGTGCAGGAACACAACGTAACATGTAAACAGAGAAAAAGGCACCGGCTCTGGATGATTGTTTTGGCACTTGCTTGGAGCCTGGCTTAGGGGTCGATGGACCCTGTGGTGAGAGAATTAACACATTACAAATGCAAAGTCCTGCACGCAATGGAATGTGTCAAGATGATTTGCCCATATTTTACTTAGTCCTATGAACAAGCCCTGTCTATGAAATCCCATTATGGATGAGGAAAAGTTGAGCTTGCGTACAACGAGCATACGGAAGCCTTAAACTGTGAAACAAATCACACTGTATAAGAAGTGAGCTCAGGTATTCTTTATGCAAAGGCCCGTAATGGGAGATCTTTGCAGGAGCCCAGCCACTGGGTCAAAGGGCGCTCATCTCGCTCCAGTTCCAGTGCCTTCCCTACCTGGCTGCAGCTTACCTCTTTAGTTTTCTTTACAGCCTGCATGTCTGGAAAGAATCACACCAGAATTAGCTGTGCCACATAGGGGAAGAAGGACTGAGTTCGTGTGCCACACCACCCAAGCTATTCAAGCAAAATCACTCCCTCTGTAAATTATCTTTATAAAGAGCTAATTGCAATAAGATATGTGCCCATTTACACTAGCGGCCAATATTGTGGAAACACCTAGCATTTTTGGCATTACGCTTTAAAAATGACTACACAAATACTGGCGGTGATGCTTATAAGCAATCAAAGAATGTTTACAAATATCAAAGATTGGAAGATTAAATAAGTAACTGGAATAAGGTTCTGCAATCTCTAAAAATTGGAAGTGCTTCCACAATTTTGGCCACTAGTGTGCATATTTTATTGTGTAGAAGTATAAACCCACAATAGGGAGAGGATGGGCGTGTCACTGTCAAGTGATCTGAGGGATCTTGGATTCCTCATCTGGCCCTTACTCCAGTCGGTGCAGTAACATCAGCTGTGTCACTAAGCAACACAGTGTCCCGTGAGGCAGGGCGTATACCGGGCAGGTAAATAGCAGTACTGAATGTACTGTGCACTGCCAAAGTGTACACACTGCCGTAGTGTAGATCAATTAATAATGATACATTAAAAACATGTTTAATTGATATGCTTTATTCAAACCAAAAATGATAATGAAAATAATATGAGAACAGAGAGCATGGCTGAATGTGAATTCTTTCAGCAGTTATTGTAGGTTAGCCAACTATGTATAACTAAGTGTTTTTGGAGAAATGCAACTCTTACTTTGCCAGTAAATCGAATCCCTGCACAGATATTTCCATAAATATGCTTTACTTTGTAAAATACTATGATAAACAACCGAATGGCAATTTGCCTTTTTAAACAGTCTGTGTGTTTGTCAGTCCTGCCCTTGCCTCGTACATATATGGACATAAAACATGATCTTGAGATCCTCCATGTTTATTCTGTACACAGTAAACTTCCTTCTCCATCAGGTGAAAATACACCGTTTATTTGTTTACTTTTCTGGACACCTTTTACATAAGCACGAAAAAGGAATTTCGAGTAAAAAAAAGTGACATACATTTAAAAATGTCTTTTGAGCATAACAGCAGCCGTTTATTGTATCATTTACTCACATATATAATCATCTCACCTTTCACAGACGTGATTGGTTTGCAGCATTAATCATAAATTCGTTCTGCTCTCATTGATACTGTGGTAGTGGACGTGACTGTTGCAATTAAAGTGTGCAAGGCACAGAGTAATATTATAACAGTTCCTAAAATAGACATCAGGGTGGATTCAGCAAGTGTAGCTAATGAAATAAACACAAATCCTGTGCCACTCACACACTGCTAAGATCCAGCCACACTCAGCAATCAGTACAGTTCAGATGGAGATTTGGATAGGTTAATCTTACCTGGGCTGACCTGGCAGTTCCACTGAGAGATTTTGGTTACTTTGACTCTACGGCTTGGTGCGTTCCCCTAGCACCCCCCACCCCTCCCAAACCTCACTGCACTTGGCTGACAGGCAAGCACAACTGCAAGAAAAATAGCCTTGCAGTCACACTGCCGCGGCTGCGTCGTGATTCTCCTGGGCATTCATCTTTCAGTAACCAGAACAACAGTTCATCTCTTCTAACGGAGTTCTGAACAGTATCCTTTACCTCATTGTTCACTTAACTATAGATAAATAGTCTATTTCGACTTGTGCAGGGTAAATACTGAACAAACAGGTGATTAACTGAACAAGGCATTTTGTCGCAATTAAAAATAAGACTTTAACTTGCTGGCAATGGTGATTAATAACTCACTGGTCAGCAAAGGTACCAGGTGATTCTGGAGGGATATACCCATATAGACAGTATATAAATTGTTTGGGAAATTACAGTCACAAGTTCAGATATGTGTCAGTTTGTGCGTTTTTAAACTTGATGGCAGATGACTACAGTAGCAGTGATTTCAGTCAGAAACTTTTATTCACAGCCGTAAACTACGTATTAGAGAGCAATTCTGTTCTGTTCACCGAGTCATACTGTTATCTACCATTTTAGTCTTTTATTGCGTGAATAAGAGGATGGAATGGGTATGTAACGGGATAGTCTTTGGCCTCAACATAAGAACAAATACTGGAATCAGGCAAAATATTATGTTACAATGTTAAAATTATAATGGAAGCCAGAAAATATGTAGTGGTTAATGTGCTTTTCCACAAGTGTTCACAATTATAGTACGGGATGATTCATGAGAGACTGGGAACAAACATTTCTGGAGAACAATACGTATGTAATACTGTCTGAACTATGTCTTAGAGAATCTTACAAAACCCCAGATGCCTATTTCGTAACTACTAACTTTCCAAAACAGCTTTCATCGGTTTCTGCAGGATACTCAACATCCACAACTAAAATAATTTTCTGAAGCTAGTTTAAAAAAAAGGCCATTGCAGCGCTTTCCTTGCCCTGTGGCTACAGAAGAAGACAACTTATGAATTTATTCTCCTCCGCTGGAAATGACAGGAATTAATATATGCAAAAGGGGCCACCTGAAGAATTTGCTAAATAATTAAAAATAATCTTCATCTGCTCACTTGTACTGTAGCGCGCTTTGCACATACCCCCTTTGGAACTGTGGGAAAAAAAAACATACATTAAATAAACTAATTTCCCATCACCACTATAGCGAAATGCATTGAAAACACAATTAAGTTTTCCATCTGCAAAAGAGGGGCTCGTAACACAGTGCGCCAGGTCTCTTATTATTATCCCCAGTAATTAAAACACGCCCATAAGGAATCGATAGCGGGCTTTGTGCACGCGCTGTTCGGAATCCCTCCCCTAGCATAAATACTGTCTGCCGGCACATTTGTCACCATTTCGCCACAGAAACAGCGGCCGGCAAAGCATCTGCTTTAGTGGACGCTGGCCGGATGGTTAAGTCCAACCTACAGACGATATTAAATAGCCATTGTTTTGTAAGAGAAAAGGAAAGAAACAACCAAAATGCCACACGCCGGCCCGAAGAGCGTTTGTAACATCCTAGAGAGTGAGAGGTAAGGATGGGACGTCGGGGGGGGGGATTACTGACATTGGCGCTTGATTGAAAGGAATTGTGCGTTTCTAAAAGTTTTCATCGCAACCTGACCACACTAAAATGGTAGAAATAGCTACGTTTCTTTCTAAACATTAACTGATTGAATACGGTTCTGAACTTTGCAGCACTAAACACTTCCCATATAGCTGGTAAATACCGATGTAACGCGCAATATAATAGTCATATAATTTGAGATGTGATTAATTGTGACGTTTTATCTGTGGCTGAAGTCGAAAAGAGCGGCATGGAGTGCTGACACGGTCCTTGGCCGCTGTTTAATCCGCAGTGAGCCGTGTAGCCGCCGGCTAGCCAGCTAGGCTAGCGCGCTGCGCCGAGCCGTGAAAATGGCTACCTTCGCTAGCGATCGTTTGTAAACAAAGTTGACGCAACCTAGCGATTTACAGACTAGAAACACCCAGATTGTTGCTGGCACTGTTATTAAACTGTAACGGCTGAATATCACCTTTCGTTTGTGATAAGGGTCGACGTTTGTTTTCCAGGTTGTTCGCCGACGCTGATCTAAGGTGGAAATTTCTAGAAGTTTAGCCAGTTAGCTACGTGAGCCGCTAAATAGTTTGTGTTTGCCAAATTGAAAGAGCGATATTTTGCTGGCTTTCTGCGTAAAACCAGTTCAGCATCTATAATCGGGCGCATTTCATCCGTATAATTACAAAACCAGCAGTGTATTGGAAACCGGCATTAGACGTCGCTGATTTATGTAATGGCTGGCTGTGCTTACCTAATTGGCACGGCCAGTCTGGCTAACCATCTTCGGTATTCTACACTGGTTATACACGAAAACACCTTGGACATAATGTACTTTGGGGTGTCTCTGTGATGTTACAGATTTCAGCCTCCTCACAAGCTTGGTGTTTGCTTAGGTATCACGTTGGAGTTCCGTAATCATAAAGCAAGGACCTGTTTTGCGATTTAAAACGAAATTGAAAGGCTAATTTTTGCTGACTTTTCCCCCAAAATGAGGGTAAACGCTCAATGTTTAGGAATGTATTTAAGTAAACTATGTAGCACAGGAGTTAAAATTGGAATTACTAGCAATTCTGATTTATAATTATTACATAATTGAGCATTTTGAAACTTAAGCTATACAGCAGCACCTTACGGTCATGCATAGAGAAATGTAGGTCACGAGTTCTTTTCAGATGGAGGAAGTGAACTTGAGTCTGTATGATGACCTAACAGGTTTCAGCTGTCTCAGCATAAATTATTCATACTGGCGATACTATAGGCCAGTGCTGCACCCCTCCTTGTGGATTGCTCGTGTTAATCACGTACACTTTTTCCTTTTATAGACCAATCTGTGAATCTTTATTGTAATGCCTTATGCAATGAATACTCTGATTTGGGTAGGTGATCTGTTGAATTTTTCTAGGTATATCCAATAAATGCTTCAGTTTTAAAGTTCTGTTCATCTACATTTTGAGTAGGTGCTTGATAAATGTCTTAAAGTAATGTCAGTTTTTGTATTTGCACTTTGTATATATATCCAGGATCTTGCTATTCTGCTTGTGGTAAGTGTGGCAAGAAACGTAATTCTAGCAGCTGTTACTGCTGCCTGAAAAGCCGTTGAAGGCAGCGCTGCATGCAGTGACCAGTTTGTATCCAATATATGGTTTGGGCTGTTGGAATTACAAGGTTATCAGTTTTGAAGTGAAGCTTCTGGATTTGTGAACAGGGGTTAACGAGTATCCTGATAGGAGGGCAAGTTTTTTTGAAGTTTAGGAAGTAGTGAGTTTTGCCTTCCGTGCATGCGCTTAATACGTATGTCAGGTTTCATTTGCCATTGTGAGCATGATTAGTGAATGTTAGGTTTTGTGGAACCTGCTTTTATTTTTCATTATACATGCTTCTGTAACGATTTCAGGCCTGTTTAAGCATGTCAGCAAGAAAATGGCTCTCAAATTTAATTTAATTTGAACTGAAATAAAAAAATGAAAACCGTATTTGCAAAATGCTGCCATACAATCTTTTTATGTTGTTTTGCCACAGTATCTCAATGTTGTCGCTGCTGATCTGTCCCTTCCTTCATCGCGACTTCAGTGCTAATCACGTGTATTGCATGTGGCCTGCTCCGCTAATGGAATTTATTAAGCATGATGATACGCCAAATTTGTATAGATTAAGTTTTGTGCATCACAATTTGCATGTCATATATTTAGGCATGCTACTATTCTGCTTGTTGAATTGTGGACTACATATAATGTGCGTATAGTGCCAAAAAGCCAGCGTATATTAGTCCTGCAATGGTATAGTTTGTCAAAACAAAATTACGCATCGAGTTGATTTTATTTTCCCTGAAGCAAAATGTATCATTTAGATTAATCAATAAGTTGATCCTTTTTTTTTTTTTTTTTTTTTAACCTGTAGAAAGTTTAGTGGCAGCCCTAGTTGCTTTTGTTAAATTGCTAGGGCAGAACTTTGTCCTATTTCAAATTAAGGTTTTTTTTTTGGTTCGAAAGCTGGAATGGGTTTATAATGTCTCTTATGAATTTGTTGTATGGGTTAGCCTTCAGTTCTTCAGATTTGGTTCACTGTGAGCAATGAGGGGCATGTTGGTGTTAAGTTTCTCTTCAGTTGTCGTATGGTCTTACTGTGTTTCTTTGAATACAGCAAAGCCTATTTGCATGAAGTTAGTCTAAATATGGGTTCAGCTGCTGTGGTTTTAGTCTTTTGCACAGGA
>JAAGVU020000032.1:5396808-5427407 GCA_011763525.2 Mormyrus iriodes
AATACAGCAAAGCCTATTTGCATGAAGTTAGTCTAAATATGGGTTCAGCTGCTGTGGTTTTAGTCTTTTGCACAGGATTTCAGTCTCTGCCCATTAGGATTTTAAGAATAAATCAGATATTCTATTTGTAGACTGCTCTATATTCGTATGAAGACCAGTCTGTTTTCCAGTCTTTGCGATCATATCTGTATTATATAGGCAATGCTGTTGTCATAGCAACATGCATTTGTGGGGCTGATGTTGAAACCAGGGAAGTAGAAAAGAAAAATCAGATGTTCGCAGCAGTGACTAAGGCTACAGTTGCCAGGGTGGAACCGCCCCCTATTTTCACTGGCTCCGAGTGATGACGATCATAGAACGTAGTTTGTCCATATGTATGTAACGCACATCTTTAGTAGTTTCCAGACTTGCTTGAATATACTTCTGCCATAATTGTGGAATGAATTTTTTTAAGGGGGAAGAAGTTGCGGCGGCGGCCTTAGTAGTCATCAAACTGATCTTTTTATGGCTGCTAAATGACTAATAAAAATAAATCCATTCACTTTTCTAGCCATTTATCCTCTACAGGGCTCCAGTTGGGAGCCTGGAGCCAGTCCTAGTTGCCTTAGTGCACAAGTCAGGAAGAGACTGGCAGCCTGTCCAATACATCACAGGGCACACATGCGCAATGCATGCAAGTTAGAGCTACCGCTTAGTCGAACTGCATGTCTTTGGGAGGAGTGAAACGTGCAATTGTCATGTTTCATGTGTAAATGATGGTGGATATTAATTGTTAATGTAGAAAACCATGCACCATGCTTTGGTTCTTAGTTTCTACAGCTGTGTTTAAAAACGCATGCGTGGCTTGGAGTGCATTAACTCACTTGTACCAACGGTTACCACATTTTGTTTACATGTCTGTACTTGAAAATTGTTTCCCTTTCATCATTATCCAATATACATTAAAAATAACTCTCTGAAGTTTCACTGCTGCTTCTGCATGAGCTCTGTATGCACTGTCATAATTTTCTCCTTGCTATTGGAGTCATGGTTTGTCGTTTTGAGATTTACTCAAAAATGAGTGAGGAGGAGGAAAGAACAAGAACTAGTCACGGAGATATTGCTTTCCTTTGTATGGAAATGTTTTATATTCCAGAAAATATTGCGCAAAAGCAAGTGATTTGACAGACTATGCGTTCCGTATCTGGCTATGTTAACGGCTTATGGTTCCAACCAGAGTGTTTAGCTTTTGTCATTAAGCGAGTTGACGTATACACCGGACCTGACGTAACCTGCCTTAAGCTAACCTAACCTGAAGTAACCTAACACAGACATGCATACCCATAAATTATTGAAATGCAGTAAATGGTGTTAATGTATTGTACTTGCAACTGCATCATGGATCTGAAGTTTTCAGTCATGTGAGGTTGGGAGTTTAAGTACATAATGTCCATCCAATGGAGGATGCCTGTAAGTTTTATAAACGCAGTTCAGTACTGTTACACTGCACACTTTCACATTTTCAGATTTTTAATCTGAAGTTTTACATCCACTTACAACAGCATCTGGATGACATTTGATTTCATCTATTGTCTCTATGGAAGCTGTCATTAAAGCAAGATGCTGTCGTTAACTGAATGCACGTCATTAACCGAATTGGGACTATAGCTTTTCAGCTTGTGCTCAACTTCCATTAATCGATCAGCTGTACTAAACGCACAATATGTTCAGGCAAAACAATGCATGGTTACATACCATATTATGTAAGATGATGCAGCCAAGTGGCCGGCTAACCTTTTGTAGCAGTAACTTTTGGCATAAAGGAATTGTAGAAAGTAAACAAAGCAATGTAATTTGTCAGTGATTTAAAGTCAGGCTAGGCTACTCCACGAGGCAAAATGGCACATCTATGGCTAACCTTGCATTATTGGGTGAGGTCATCAAACCCGAATGTTTTCTTTTTAAGATGTATTGCCGTCGTGCTGTGAAAGTTCTGGTTTGTAATAAAACAATGAAAATTCAGTAATGTGCTTCCACACAGCTGTGGCTTATTTTATTTGGGCCCCCATCTGTCATGTGCAGTATTCCTTCATATTGCCAAGTGATCAAAGGTTTTTTTTTTTATGTTTTGAGTAATCTGGATGGCTGTAATACATTCAGCAATTTTTTGCTTTTATTAAATTTTTAGCTTTGTGCTTCTTGGTATTTAGCTGCGCTATGGGTAAAACCCGACTAGATGTTTACCAATATTTTTATTATTGAAGAGACTTGCATGTCATCTCAGTCAGGCAGGTTAAACAGGACTGTAAAGTGTGACAGGACTATGTCAGTGCATTACATCACTTTTTTTTTTTTTTTTTAATTTTAGTATTTAATCACTGACCACAGGTCTTGGTCCTCAGCCTGAATCCCTGTTGTCTAAGTGATCTATAGGCAATTTGCTTTCATAGTTCTCTTAAATGATTTGCAGTTGAAATGATTGTGTACTGATTTACTTCTGTGATTTCCCCTGGTTGGTGCTACATGTGCTGTTATCAGATTAGATTTCAACAGCACCGTGATATTAAAATTTAATGTCCTAGGAGACAACGTGCTTGCATATGTGAACTGCTTTGATAGCAGAAAAGTGTGAATTGAATTCAATATGCAGTCGAAGCTCTTGAAGCGGTTTATTTTGCTACTGTAATTTCCTATATTTAAGAACAAATGCAGCATGCACCTTCTACCTGTAAGCTTTTTGCTGCTGTGCTGTGGCAGGTCTTGGCACATGTAGTTGTGCCGACTTCCGTCGGGCAGTGTTGCCCATGGTAACTTGCCTCCCTTCCTGTTCTGAAGCCCCCGCCGCAGCCCGTGCCAGTGCTCCCAGCGCTGCAGTAACCTGTGTCCAGGGCCTCGGTGGTGCTCCTGATGCCCCTCACCCACTGTTGAAGATCCCAGGTGGGCGAGGGAACGACAAGAGGGATCACAGTCTTTCAGCTAAGCTCTTCTACTCAGTGAGTCATGTGTCCCTTCCATGCCACTTATGTACTGGGATTCCGTGCTTAACTGCTGTAATTAATGATTGGTATGTGGTCAGGTTAACGCAGCTAATGCACATACCTGTTAATCAGAAAACTGCAAAAGTTTTGATCACATTGATTGGTATTAAACTAACTGATTAGTTGGGCCTAAACGTTTAAAGTGCAAATGCTGTATTTAAACATCAAGATATACTTTAAAGATCTGCTATTTCACGATTTTAAATGCAAACTGAGGTCCGGACGTCAGGGACCTCAATGGTGCATACGAACATGGCAGTATAGTGAAGTGTGAACGAGATTTAACGTACCAATTTTGTGATCTACACAGCAGACCTCAAATGTAGCAAACGATTCATTGTCAATTTTTATTGCTAATAAAAATCAGTATTATCGACTTAGTTGTTGTAGCCCTACTGATATACAGTATACATACAGCTTGGTCAATCTATTAGAATTGATAGTGAATTCCCTTCTTTCCATCCGCATGGCAGTTCTGCCCTTGCATGCCTAAGTGCTTTCTTGCCTCCCTCTGCAGGATGCCCGGTTGCTGGTCCTTGAGGAGTCTGCCCCCTCGACTGGCCGTGTGCGGTTTTTGCACTTCCAGCCTTGCTGGGGGGAGGCCGGGCACTGCTCTTGGAGGGGTGCGCTGAAGGGAGCCGGTCTGTACGTCGAGATCCCCCCCGGGGTGCTACCAGAGGGCAGCAAAGACAGGTGGGTTTGGGGTGATCACTGTGATCGGACTATGTGAGGCCATACTTAAGCAGCGTGTTTGTTGCTATGTGAAGTTCTGTCAGAGTAGCTGCTGTTATCAGAGTATAGCTCCCCCACCAAGGTCGATTTTCGATGAACTGCGTCAAACGTTACATGCGCCACCTAAAGGTCTCTGCTCTTCCCCTGTTAGCTTTGCTCTCCTACTGGAGTTTGCAGAGGAGCAGCTGCAGGTAGATCATGTCTTCATCTGCTTCCACAAGAATCGTGAGGATAGAGGTACACCCCCCACCACCCTGCTGTTTTGTTCTGGTTTTCTGGGTTTCTCTGTACTGGTTTGGTAATGTATTGTATTGGTAACTGTTGTCTTTGTTCTCCATCCAGCATCACTGCTACGAACATTCAGCTTCCTGGGCTTTGAGATTGTGAGACCGGGTCATGCCCTCGTCCCCTCCCGCCCTGATACTTTCTTCATGGTGTATACCATGGAGAGAGACTCATCTGATGAATAATTAATGTTGGCAGGTTTATGTAAGACATTCCTTGTTCCCCCTGGAATTTTCTTTAGCTTTCTGCATTGTGGCAGTATTCTGTTTTCTCTTCCCTTCAATACAGTATCAGTGGTACTCCCACTCCTAATACAGAGCTTAGGGATGTCGTTGCTCTTAGTATGTTCTGGGTACCAGCTGTGGAAATGCTTTCAGTGGCTGTTTTGATTTTGTGAAATATCACGCTGATTGTTCAGATGTAGAATTGTGAAAGGTGTAATTTTCATGGTTTTATATTAATTTGTTTGATCTTACGTGTGCATGATTCTGGATTGTCTCCCTTTGTCACTGGATTTATAACCCATGTTAATTCAGTATGCAAAATAAAGCTGTTCACCATAATCTGCCTCTTATATTCATGCAGTGTTGCCTAGAATGCTGGTGTTACACGAATGTAACTTGGTGCTTCACCAAAGGACGACTTGTAAAGTTGGTAAAACATTCTCTGCCAAATTACTGGTGCAGTTTGCCTTAGGACTGGGTATTGGCATAGATGCCCCAATTTTTCGATTCCAATTCACAAGCTTCCGATTTTTCAATTTCAGTTCACTAGGAATGCGATATGAAATATATAGTGGCTTTCCATTTTTGGAGAGGTTTAAAGTTCTGTATGATCACATTTACAAATGAGTCGGCGGAAACAAATTGAGAACCGCTAAAAGCTTGGCTTGTATTCCAGAATGTTATTTAAGGAACATGGGTGTAGTTCCTTAAACACCATCAAACTTTTTTTCAAAGCACAAAATACTAGAGAATAGTTAAACGTGCATGTTTAATGCTGACATGCATTTTGTTGGATTAACCCCCCCCCCCCGAGATGGTCGACTTGCATGCTGTGGCAGAAGGGTTGGCACCAGCACATGCAGGTGATATCTTGTTAAATGTTACGTTTTATATACTTGTGTAACCTTAACCCTTGTGTACGGGTGACTTTCAGGAAACGCTTTCGTCGCTACATATAACAAGCTGCAAATCATGACTGCAAACTTATTGAATACCTCTTCCCCAAACACTAAAGATTTTCTAAACTAATGTAAATGCTTACAAAGTTTAAAAATTGAACACATGAAATATCTAAACAGACACTATTGCTCATCTCATGATGCCTGCCAGGTGAAATGTGCCTTAATGTTTGCATGTATACTAAAGTGCCGGTCTCTCAAAATAGGCTGATAGCCCACTGAACCACACGCTGCCTAAGCCTCTGCACCTCTGATCAGAAGGTCTGTTTGAGCCGGCATCGGCACATCTGTGGGTCCTTGAGAGGCCCTTAACCCCCAGATTCCTGGGTGCTGCTATGGGTGGCTGCTCTTTGTGGCCAGCTTGCTCTCATCTAAAGAGAGCAAGTTGGGGGAGGTGTAAAGATGATCTCCCCACCCCCCCATGGGGATCAAAGTATCAATTATCAGTGTTTGTCAGGGTTTCCATCATTGGTCAGCAGGTTGCAGTGAGATTTTTAATTTGAGATGCTGCACACATGTAAGTTTTATTACCTTAGTCTGTAGAGTTTGCAAACTACCCCAATGCTTTTGATGTAGCTAGTTTTAGGTTTATAATGGAATGATGTTTTCTATAGATTTCTTGCGTGATTGTTAGTCTGAAAGCCTGTCAGGCCAGATGTATGAGTTGGTAGCCCTAGTTTGTATGTTTGTAAGGGTCCAGTGATCAGAATCTATCGTTCCTAACACACAAAACAAGCTACAATGTACCATTCACACCTCTCCATATAGTGAGAGTGGGGAAAAAGGTCAGTATGTGCAAACTTGTTTTTAATTTCAGTGATATTCTATGCATTTCTGAAAGATGAAATTATGGGAGTGTTTTTGAGCACTGTTTACAAACGCAGCACTTTAAACACGCATGTAAAAATACTTCATCGCGTTCAGGTCGCTAGCGACCCTGCACATTTTTGGAAAATCAATGGCCCTAAAATGATTTCAAGCTACTTTGAGTGAAATTCAGCCACACTTCAGACAGTTTAGCTTTAGACATTTTAAATGTAAGGTACATTCCGGATAATGTTCAGCATCTGGTGACATCAGGGCAAGTGTAATGTTAATGAGCGGTGCCTGAGAACCAGAGGTAAATGTTTGTCAGCTCAGGCATTTAAGTGGCATCGCATGTGGCGTTGCGATACGGCACAGTACAGTTTCTATTCAGTACAACGAACCTAGAAAACTGGACAAGTTTCTAAAAACCATTAATCTAAACAGTTTTTAAAATAGTTTTAATACTGACAGTTGTTTACATACAAACAATGCTGTTGAGGGATGCTAATCTTAATTTTGTATCACAGGAATTTTAGCTTGAATCGAATTAACAATCGAGTATTTTAGCAGACGATGCACAATTTTTTCACCATTTCATTACAGCTTAACATGATGTAACAGGTGTGGCTCAGCTAGTGATGAAACCCATTTCAGCACTACTGTAAGACACTAAAATCGCCCATCAGATCCTTATAGGAACTATATATTGGGTGTGATGTTGCTATTATAGCTATTGCTATGCAAACTGATGTGTGCTTCATTGGACCTTAGCTGTGTTTCTGTGAGTTCTCAGCGTAGCTTAACATATCTGCAAGTCAGCACAAGGGTTTCACTTCATATGGGTGCCATGGGTGCCCCGCTCCTGATAGGTGAGTGAGCAGCAAAGATTAATGCGCTTTGAGATCCTCCTACAGATTAATTTAGCATTAGCATTAGTGTGCGAAGCTTTGACGTCCAAGGACCTCAGTGCTTTTTAGTATAGTGTCTGGGGAAGTGAAGCTGTGGTACTGTAGACACAAGTAGTCCTCCCATTTCAGCGCACTCTGATCCGCAGAGACAGCCCTCTCCGCCAGCTTCAGGACCAGCAATGAGCGCTTCACCGACAGCCAGTTTCCGATCTGCAGCTGCTCCCGTGGGTTCTGCTGGAGGATTCTTGGGCCCCAGAGTAGGACCTGTAAGACCCCAATGGTGTCTGTCATTTGCAGCTTGCCATCCTGGAGCGAGGCGGCCAGCTGGAGCAAGCTATGGATATAGGCGGACCCTGGGGCTTCCTGAGGGGCTTCTCTGGTCTCTTCAGCAGAGGGGTTTTCTGGAATGTGTAAGCAGTGCTTCAGAAGTCTGCTAAGCTGGAGCTCCTCTGGGCTTCGGGCATGATCGTCCTCAGGCAGCAAACATGAACTGGTGAGTATAATTCGTGGGGCTCCCCATTTCCCCCACTGAATTTCTATGGATCCTCTCAGGTCACTGCCTCCTTCCTCTTCTCCCTCTCCCATTCCACTGCCTTTGTCCTCCGGCCACACCAGCAGGACGCTCTGGGGGCACAGCTGTGTGTATGTGGCGCCATGGCTGCGCAGATGCTGCAGCCCCTGGGTCACCTGAAGCAGCAGCATGCCCAGCTGCCTCTCGTACACTTCAGGCTGAGCGCGGTGGAGCGACACTCCATCCTGCACAAAGTCCTCCAAGGTCCCCCAAGGCACCTCTTTGACAACAGCTACGTCCCAGCCCTCTGACATAAGCGAAAGAATTGTGCGACTCTCCCCAGTAGGACACCCTGGTAGATTCGTATCTAGCGCTGTGCTGCTATCAGACAAAAACACTGAAGACTTCTCATCAGATAATGGGACACCGTCGGCGTCATCCTGTTTATTCTCCTGCCCTTTTCTGATATATTTCAGCTTCTGCCCTCTAACCAGTGTCGGGTACTGTGCGAAATGCACAAAGATTTCCTCAATGTTGACATGGGGCGGCAACATGGCCGGATGAGTCAGTCTGGCAGTGTCGGTGCTGGTCTTGAAAACCTGTGAATGATTATGCATGCGGTGTATTCTTTCAGCATATAAACCTTGGCCCACAAAGCCTAGAAATGGATAATTATTGCTTGGTGTGCATGGTATGTATGTGCCTTGGTAAAGGTACAGGAAATGGCTGTCGCTGTATGTTTTTAAATAGACCTGAACAACAGCCATAAGCATAAAATGCACCACTACTATAAACTCATAGGACTGGCAATATATATAACATTCCGTTAATTTCTAAACACTAGCAGACAGCAGAGGAAGTGGGTGTCACAAGAGTTCAGTAACAGGAACCAGCTGCAGCCTTATAAGGGTGCACCTCAAAACTGTGGCTTAAGGCCATCTTTGAGGATTCATGCTCGTGTTTGACTTTCTTGAATTAAAAACATCCCATTTTGCAGTGAGAACCTGACTCTTAAATCACAGTAATTGTCATGTATGTATGTATAAGATACATATAAGTATGTACAAAAAGCACAGTTGAATTCTAGCAGATCAAGAAATTGCATCGGGCCAACAGCAATGGAGGTAATTTAATTCCATTTTCTCTAATTGATTGTCTTATTCAGGGTCATGGGGGCTCCAGAGCCTATGGACGCAAGGCAGGGAACGACCCAGGATGGGGCGCCAACTCATCGCAGGGCGCACTTACACAGCATTCACACCTATGGGTAATTTGGTAACTCCAATTCATCTCACCATGATTTTGGACTGTGGGGGGGAAACTGGAGTACCTGGAAGAAATCCCACAACAACATGAGGAGAAAATGCAAACTCCACACACATGGAGCCATGGCAGAGACCCAAACGCTGGTCCCAGAGGTGTGAGGCAACAGTGCTAACCACTGTGCATATACAGTTTTCTTTATGCCCTTTGGAGGGCAACTTACCTTGGCTGCAAACACACTTGCTGGCAGTTTGGGGCAAACCACGGGGTAGAAGATGGTGCTGCCGATATGCCTCCATGCGTCCCCTCTGCTCAGCATAAAGTCTCCGGGCTGCAGGGCGTCCGCCTCTCCTGTTGACTCCCTTTTAAGATACAGTGTCTCCAGCCGCTGCACCACACTCTTCAGAAACAGCAGGTGACGTTGCTGGATATTGAAAGAGATCTCTGCCTGGTTCTTGAAGTTCTTAAAAAAGCTGGAGAGCTGATTGTCTGGGGTATTGAAGTCTAGGGTGTTCAGGTTTAACTGGACCGGGCTTTCAGCAACTAGATTATCATCTGCCTCTGTGTGTATCTGCAGGTGTTTTATTGATCTGATCATGTAAATGGGGTTGTCATAGTTCTGGCATTTTAAATGAGAGGAGCAGCGGGCGGATAGACTCCCTCCTGGCAGGGAGTTGGCCCTGATGAGCTGCTTTTTTGGTAGGGGAGGTGGCGAGTTGTCCGACAGGAATCTGACTGGATGATCAGAGCAGAGACAAAGAGAAACACAAGGTGGCAATGTAAATAAAATCAGGTGGCTGTGAAGTGATTCTGTTATAGTTCTGTGTCCTCCTGGCTTTGTGCGCCAAAGCTAATGGAGGCAAAATCTGTAACTAAGACGTTCCCTCCTTGTGTGTATAATACAACTGGAGTCAAAGCCATGACTGGCCTGCCTCTATGCTTGGTGCAAGTGGAACGCTTATGGTGTAATTGGGGGAAAAAGTTCTTTTTGCATTAATGAAGTACATTCTTGTAAATTTCAATGAAAATGTCTATGTCTGCAAGACTTAGAATGTTTCCACTAAAAAGATTGTTGCCGCTCCACAGCAGGGCTGTGCAGAGACTTTTCAGGGGGCAGGTGCTCGACAGATGTCCGCTGTAATTTTTGGCAATCGGGGGAGGGTTTCCGTCGGTAAACCAAAACAGAATTCGATTCAGTTTGCTGACTCGATAGTTGTCAGTGATCGAGAAGGGGTGAACAGTGGCTCAAAACGAGGCACTTTTGATCGTTTGGGCAAATGGGGAGGTGCTTTGGCACCCCCAGTCCCCAACCTGCTCCACTGCGCATTTTGCAGCATAGTTAACAATGTGGTTACTTACTGATAACATTTTTTAATCTAAAGCAAGATTTTGTTTCAGGTGTTACTTCCCCAAGTTTAACAAGTTTGCATTTTAAACTGAGATCAGCAGAGGTGGAGAAACCATTAGTTTCATTCCAAAATACCCCTGAATCACCTAACCCTGATACATCGCTAAAACTGTACGCAGTTACGCGGAGTATGACCCTCACCATGGTGATGATGTATGGGACACTGGGCTGCCTGGCAGTCGGTGGGTGCAGGAGAATCCTCTAGAAGCTTGGGTGTCTCATTCTGGGGTGTGAAAGTATTGTTGGGATCCCATTCTGAATCCGGGTCAGAAATGGAGTTTTGAGAGTATAGGCTCCTGGGCAAACATAACGTCAATTATTCTAATGTTATTATTTCAATTATTATTATTATTCTAGGATGTGGGCATTTAGAAGCATGATCCACAAACAGGAGACGCTTCTGTAGTTACATATTGTAGCTATTTTACAGTACAATGTTGTCTCCTTGACTGATATTTAATGCGAAATACTGGGAAGATGATGCTGCCAGATAAGTGAAGTACGTTGGGCTTACCTGCGACGTTTCACAGGCAGTTCGGGCGGTTGGAGGGGATTGTCCTGCCCGCTGTCTCCGAGGTCTGCTTGTTTGGGCTCGTCCATCTGTCGGCTGTCCGGTCTTCCCTGATGGAACGTCTCGGCGCCCCTGCGTGCTACGCGGGGTCTGTGCTGACTTTTGCTTTCTTGGTGCGGTTGACAGTCGCTCCTCCTCCTGTCTCTGCCTGTCATGTACCAGCTGCTATCGCACCGTGATCTGTGCAGCCTCAAGCTGGTACCGGAACTGTGCACACTATATCATTTTTTTCAGGCCCAACCTCAACCAAAAAAGGAAGAACAGAACCCCCCAGCCCCTCTCCCCCCACATCTTACATTTTTATGCTTTTTCTTTCTTCCTCATGCATCTGTTCACATCCTGTCCTAATGTAATACGCTTCCTATTTGTGATAAGAGTTCAACTGAAGAAAAGAAAACCCTTTCCTCTGTCCTCATGCACGGTATCTCTCAAAAGATTTTTTTGTTAGTTAGTTAAAAAAAAAACCTGATTACTCATTGAAACATGGATTCCAATTATTTGTTTGCCACATTTTCTTGCAATTAAGATGCAAAAAGGTTTATTGTCTGGTGATTACAGAAATGCACATTAAATTAGGCCAAAATGAAAACAATTTGCAAAACTGAACCTTAGAAACACATTCTGTACATTGCTCTTTTTATACACAAATATTTTAGTGAGCAGGTAATTGAATATCAGGCTGTCAGAGAGGCTGGCCTGTTTGAAGACGTTGGCCACAGTCATGCTGCTTCTGGTGTGGTTCCCCTTGGTTCCACAAGAGGGAGCCAGGAGTACATTCCAGGCATAGTCAAAGGACAAGATCTGCCCCCAGGCCTATCATATAAAATGAACTGCATTCATTTAGCTTGTTTAAATCTTCTTTCTGGTTACTTGATAGGAGATATTGTGATTTTTTTACAGTACCATTCTTTTCTGAATCTGTGTAATTTGCTATCTTTAGGGTGTGCCATTGAAAAGTTGAAACGGGTATTATTCAGTCTAAACCACTTTAAGTAATCCAGAATGTAAACCATAAGAGATTAACTGTACAGGACACATTATAATAAACTCAAAAAAAGGCTAATTGAAACAGCAAGATGTTAAAGACCATTACTTCCCTGGTTTGCGCAGGAGAATATTTTAGCCATTCTTAAGACCAGAGAGGTGAGGTCAATGGGCATCTAAGGAGAGTCAGGTGACCAGTATTTTGCTTGTTTATTAGTTCCATGTAAGGAGAGAGTAGGACTCTATGCAAGGACAACACTGAGACACCAGGGCAGTAATCATGGTTGCAGGCAGAGGAATGCTGGCATCTCATCATTTTAGTTTGGAGGGGATCTCTGTGTTCTATTGTGGGAGCAAATGAGCGAGAAAATGCCTGATTCAGACACTTTTGCTTTCATTACGGAGTCTTTGTTTGAACTAGAGTGATGAGTGGAGTGCATGTTTATAAAACCTGGAGTCCCACTTGTGCTCTTCGCAAATAGCTACTCTACAGGGCACGCTCCAGACGGTGAAGAGCCACTCACGACATCACTGTTGTCTGGGTGGTCTTGAGTGTGTCACGTCAGCAAACACTTAAGGGCATATGGATCTGGCCTTTTCACTGGCGGAGGACATATGGCATCTGGGGAAGAATGGGTGGTCAGAGAGAACTGTTTTACTAAGAATCAACCTGCAGAGATATCAGATGAAACACGATAGCCGTTTTTCTTAGCGTGCACTAAACAGAGTCGTACAATGCTGTTCCTCTCCAGGCCATTAAATTGTGCTCACAGGAAGTCTTGGGACTCTTGCTTAATTCAGTAAAAATATGTCATATGGTTTAATAACAAAAATCATTACTTTATTCACTTGCTTACAAAAAAATATGTATCACATAAAAAACAGTAGTTTTAAGTGAAATGTTAATTTCAAGTAGTAATAAACTGAAACCTAAATTATAGGTCTAAAAGAATTAAATAAAAGTCCATCGACAGTCAGTCTCATTGGGGGCTTTTTAATTAGTAACACCTTTACAATAACATAAAACACCAGACGTGTGTTCAGTATCCCTTTGGGAGACAATGACTGCAACTGAAATTAATAGCAAAATGACAAGAACAGAACAGAGTAAGTCAGTCAAAAGAATTATGATACTTAATAAAAAGAAAATGTCTGTGTGGAAGATACAACATATGGACAAAATTACAAAGTTATAGGACACAACTCTTAATAACTGAATTCAGGTGTTTCATTCAGACCCATGGCAACAGGTGTATAAAATAAAGCAACTAGGCTTGGAGTCAGGTTTACAAACATTTGTGAAAGACTGGGTCATTCTGAAGAGCCTATGGATTTAGAATGGGATGTCATAAAAGGTCCTGTAGGTATAATGGCCAGGTGTCCCAGTACTTTTGTCCATATAGTGTATGTGCAGATATGATAAACATTGGTTGTCAATGGACTTTTGTTATGAAACCAATAAATCTGAGACATTTTTACACAGTTAAGCAAGCATGGGATGTGGACGGCCTCCAGAGCTGGATGGCTGGGAGCAGACCTCTCATGCTGAAGACTTTCTGTGAGCGCTGTATGTTTTCACAAGATAAATTCCATGACAAGACAAAAAAAAAACAAGCACAGAAAGACAGCAAGTTCTTCCACAGCACCGATCAATCTACCTCCCCAGCTGACAGAAGAGGGTCAAGTCCGTCATCGGGTCAGCAGCCTCCAAGCTCACACCCTCATCACCACCCGCGCCATCCTCTTCAGGGACAGTTTCCTAAGCCACCGAGGGGCTAAACACCCAATGACTTCCATCTGTCCACCCACTGCATAACCGGTGTCCTGCACGCGACTGTTAACATACTTCTTTTCAGCATTTTATCTTCATTGTTTGCTGTGTAGCTATAATAATGGAACATTCTCACATTTCCTATTCTTTACTTATTTGTTGTTCTTATTTGTTTTGTCTTGTACTACTTGTATTGTACTACTGTTTCTTTTAACTCCCCCCACCCCCCATGCACCCATCCCCTCACTTGCAACCTGCAACTGTGGCATGAGAATTCCATGGTTCCTCTGCACGTGTGACAATAAAATCTGAAACACAGAATTCTAAAAACATCCTGAATCTGGTTCGCTTTCAATTCCTTTTTTACGTTCATAGAAAAGTCATTTGTTAACACTTGTGTTGCATGGCTGAATGGTTTGTGGCACGTATCAATGGATTATGAACGATAACACTTTATTGCCGGCGACGTTCCGATCATGAACTCGGAGGCTTAGCCTGCTGAGCCACTTTCCGCTATATATTGCAAACAAATGTGGCGTAGCGAAGCACGGCTGCATATGTCAACAATCAACTCAGTAAAATGAATCAGCACAACTTGTGCTTGGTACAAACTGCAGTGCTATTGTTTATTTAAACTAAATACAAACATATAACATCTGTGTTATTCAGAAGCGTAGCACGTAATATAATAAATAGCATTTAATTATTCTGCTTGATTTTGCAATAGTCAAAACAAAGAAGGTAAAATACATCAGACACATAATAAAGTGAGTATGTAACATTGCTAAAAATGATATAAAGAGAGATTTCACTCATCCACTGTCCCTCCTCTTTTGTTTTATAATTGTTACTTATGTCTTGCTTGGTTATAATAGTTTTAGAACTCCTGATCTCATTATTGAAATCTGCTTGACTTGGACCCTTCAGGATAACCATTTGTGCAAAACACCCTAAAATCTGTATTTTGTCTTGTTGACAGGAATCAGACTGAGAAAAGACTTGGCATTGCCACTTTTTTGCTCGTTTTGCTTTTGGGCTTCATTCTCTGAAACACTTTGGTTTTCCAGTGACCAGGGATGGAGAGATTGGGACGTGTAATTAGACCTACGTGCTTGTTGCATGTGAGTCGACACATTTTTGGTAGATTCTTGTGAGTGAATTGGTGATCTCACAGGAGTTACTTTCTCATTCTTGATCTGATGTTGTTCACCAAATGGGGAAAACAGAGTCTCCTCGCTGGCCATTTGAGGGCTGTGGCTTAAAGTCACACAACCATATGTGGGGATACGGAGAGGGCTGTTCTGGTGGTAGGATCTGGGATGTGAATGACCTCCAGAGCCGGACAGCTGGGAACAGACCTCTCATGATGAAGACGCAGCCGTTTCTGGTTGAATGGGACACTCTGGTAAGCCCTTTATCCCAGTGTTGGTGAAAATCCAAATCCTGGGGTGGGGGAAGTGGAGGATGGTGAAACTGAAGGTGATATCGGTTGCAGAAATTCAGCAGCATCATCTACACCCCTCTATGATTTTCTCACTTCCTCTACTCCTCCTTTCCATCTCTCGCCATTTTAATCCTTTGCAAAACATTTCTGTCCAACATGTTTAGTAAGGCTGAAAATGATAAACTGTGGGATACTGTCTGGACACCACATAGTTGACAACGTTATCTTTCCTTCCTCAATTTTCAAACCCAAACAGGGTTTCAGCAGAAAGCGTCCTTGAGGTCATCCACAACAGCGATCAGTTCCCAGCACTGTTTCTCCTCTCTGCTGCAGTATTGTTATTGTTATTGTCACCGCTGTTTCCAGCACCAATGGTCATCATCACAGTTAAATTTCTTTGCATCCTGTTATTCGTTTCATTGTACTGCTACAAAACCCCGTTTTCCTGTATGTGTTGAGTTTGTGTGCGATTTGTGGTGATTCTGGCGGCTATATGGCGCACCGATTGCTTTCTCATAGTGTTTTTTTCTCTCTCCCACTCTCCATATTGTTGACGTGTGTTGAGCAAATGAAGCTCATGCTCATGGGAACTCATAACGCCTCTGTGCATGTAATAATGAAAATGCAAAACAATCCACTTATAATGAATCAACGCAACAAAAAGTTTTAAAAACTGAAATATAGATGTGGTTTGTTTTTTTCAAAGCTGAATGTGAAAAAATCATAAATCATATTTATTTTTTTCTATGTATTTATTTATTCTGTAGTCTCTCTGGAACAAATCTGAGCTGAAATTTTCTATTATGTTACGTTTGTGAGATATAAGCAGTTTGTTTGTTTTTTATCAGAGAAGCCCTATTTCGCAATGGCCCATGCTGATATTTTGCCCTCATTGAAGCCACTTGGAGACTACAAATATGACCCAGTTTACCTGGATCTAGGAAGGAAGGTCTCAGCACATTATTAGTCTATAGCTCTGTCAGTCAGAACCTGGAAGACACAACCAGGGGCCTGTATTACGAAGCAGGGGGTGAATCGCAATACCAAGAACAAAAGACTGTACTTGTCCAAAAGACCAACAGCTGGGGATTTTTACCGTCCTCTGTACTTGTGTTCTTAGTATTGAAGGTGATCTTCGGCAATGGAAGATGACGTAAAACGGGTAGAGGAAAATACCAATACGGTGAGGTAGGCAGATTCACACAGGATTTCTTGTTTAGCTGGATAACTTTTCGGATTTAAGGTAGTCTGGGCTAAATCTATGTGAATGAAGATAAAGTCCATTTAAACCAGGGTACCTTAAATCCGACAGGTTATCCGGCTAAGAAAGAAATTCTGCTTTGTAACAAAGGCTCGCGTTCTCTGCATTGTTCAGGGTACCCCAGTTTAAATGAACTTTATCTCCTTTCACTTACATTTAACCCACACTGCCTTAAATCCGACAAGTTATCGACCGATCCCGTGTTACTGTTACACGCAGTCAGCCAGCAGCGCGCTGGATAGACTGCTGCAGACAAGCTCACAAACTACAGAAACAGAGAGGTGTTGTTTTAGGGTTTACTTACGTTTTAGAACATTAAACATTAGTCACTTTTAATGGCGAAAAAAAATTTAAATGTCAAATGATCTACAGTTAGCAGCCAGCTTCGCTAATTAGCGGTTAGCAGACCGCTGTCTTGTAAAATAAAAGTTGATGACAGTTAACAGAAGGCATGCATCTCTGGTTGTTTTGGGGGGTATTTACGTTAATTAATATTGTAATAATTTAAATAACTTTAAATAAAAATGTAGGGCCTTTTTCTTAAATATCAACGTGTGCCTGTTTTTAATACGTTCTAGCCATGACAAAATAGGCCTACAAAGCTGTAGAATATGATAACATTAAATAGGACAGAAACAACCATACGGAACAGCTTCAGATATCACACCTTAGGCACATTTCAGGGAGGTGGAAGCGATAAAGATGGCTGACAGCAATGGAGAGGCATTGACATTTGCTGAACTTCTTGGTGAAGATCGTGGTTCAATGATACAATTATTCGACAAAGAACACTAACAACTAGCATATAAGGAGCGACAACAACAGGTACACTATAAATGATGCCAACAAAATAAAAACATTCTACCTCAGTGTCCTTCAAGCAGATCAGCTTAGAATTAAAACCAAAACTGCGCCCTTACTCTGCAGCTATATAATTTAATGTTACCAGCGCCTCTCATATTATAAGAGCGTACTTCCAGTAGATCGCACTGGTTAATTGGTTAATTGGTTATGTGTGCAAACTGTTGGTTTCCGATCCAAGCGCGTCGGAGGATGCTGATTGGTGTAAAAAAGACAAAAATAAGGCACGTGTGCGACCTCCCCCCAGACAGGTTTTTCGCCGGGGAGTTTTGCCTTGCCGGCGGTAGGATGAGCGAGCATTATAGCTACACAATTGAACCCGAGCCGTCCGAGAATACTGAGGTGCTTTTTTTTTTCTTATTCTTAAATATGCATGCATATTTTCTGGCGTTAATAATACGCAGAGGAGAAAAAGTGATAAATTACATTGATCTGAATTAAATTCTGTCGTACCACTCGGATTTATTAGTTTTGGGGTGACGAACTAGCTAATTGTGCCCCATAGTTGGATAGCGTAACTGGAGACTTGCTGGAGCTACCGGAAAGCTTCTGGTTCTTTCTGTAAGGCAGATCTTCCCGGAGATGCACACGCCGTGTTTTTGAGCGTTCATGCGTCTCTCTCTGATTGGTTTTGTGCTGTTGATGGCTGCATATTGGTAGCATTTTGTAACTATGGCGTGCCTGGCAGGACGAGGCTGTGGTGAAGAGAGGCGGTGTCCTGGCCGCTTTCCTCCGCCGGCTTTCGCAGGCTTGGCCAGTCAGATTCACGGTATGTTTGCAATGTGCTTCAACTCTTCAAGCAGGCTGGGAGGGCTTCCCGTTTGTTAATGTTTTTGTATACTGGTATTGCCCAGTCTTCGCTAAACTTTTCTGACTTGCGTTTGGGGAAGCGTCTGTATCGACCCTTGCGCGTCCCTGAACATAAATGTTGTTCTCTCCTCCATGTAGCTTTCAACTTTAAGACGTTTGGGGTCGTGCTCCTTAGAAGTAAATCAAAATGAAGAATTCCTTTAAATGTATTTTACCGCAGCAGTCCATCTGAATTGCTCTTGCTTAACATTAACTGCGTCTAAACGTTATAACTGACTTGTTGCCTTTGGTGTTTAAGGCAACGGATTTGGGGTGGGGATGAACATTTTGAATCCCCCTATGGGTCACTTTGCATTATAATTCACTAGGTTTCAATATATAGTTCACTAGGTTTAAATAATTTCATAATCCCTTCTACTGTATATTTGAGTCCCCCTCATTACCATAGAAATGACATGAATATGACTAGTATTGCCTTTTCCCACAGATGCGTGCTCTGAATGGATTCTGGTGGCTTCTCGGATTCTCTCGGCCTGAGATCAGCCATGCCTCCCCTGTGCAGCCTGGGTCCCCTCCGGCCCGTCAGTGTCGTACAGGCAGAAAGCGTCTACGCAGGATAACTCGTCTGTTCTTGGCCATCTTGCCCCGTCGCGTGCAAAGTCTGCTTGGTTACCCCGTCTGCACAAGCATTGGTTGCTCTGTGTCACCAGGCAAGCAGCCCCGGTTCTGGTTTGTCGTTTACTGTGAACTCCTCTAATGGTGATCTGCCGTTTAGGCGATAGTAGCTGATATCGTCTTCTCTGAGCCTGACTGGGCTGCCATCTTTCAGATGTCCGCTGCTCACCCACCAAGCCCTGTGGGAAGGGTAGCAAACGAAAACAGGACGATGTGGATGAAGACGATGAGCAGCCCTCTTGGGTAGAGGCTTTGACTGAGGAGCTGGCTGATGAAGACTGCCATGAGGATCCAGATTATGAGGTTAAAGCATTTTTCTTCTCAATCACTACAAAACTGTGACCCCAAGTTGTGGAACTGTCAGTTAAGCTTTGGTATACTAGAGCGAAGTTGTCAGTAGGGTGTACAATTTCAGGATCAAGGTGTTTTGCAAGTATTAACGCAAGCGCAATAACTTTCTAATAAATGGTTGCTGTCTGCTGGTCTATGCTCATGAACTAGTCTTCCTGCACCCCCCCTATTTTTTTTTTAAACAGCCCAGCACCTTGGAGACGGACAGTGAGGAGTACCGCACTCATAATGAGACAGAGAGTGACATTGAAATTGAGAAGGTTGGCGACATCACCAGGATCAAAGACCTGTTGACGGTATAACATGCTGTGCCTTATCCTTTTAAACCTGATGATGCTTTTGCCTGCTGAAATGGTTGCATTACAGCCAAAGTTTGTGGGGTTTTTTTAGTAGGTATAGGCCATTTCCCTGGTAAATTTACACTCCTGGGCAAATGGGCCAAAGCCTAATGATGTGCGATTTTTGGGTTTGCCCCCACCTGAAATGGACCATCTTCATTCACTAACATTAAGCCCAGACTACCTAGAATCTGGCAGGTTTTCTGCCTAAGCAAGGGGCAGGGGCTAGGAGTTTAAGCTTAGGCTGTGAGTCTTTTGCTTTTTGTTACTTGAGTTGATGATGCAAATCATGGCTTGCATTAGGACTGAGTCTGTTTTTATTTTAATCCTCAGCTGGCTTCTAGTTTGGCCGGGGAACTGTAGTATGAAGAGGAATTAACCCAGCTCTCTTTCAGGATGTCCTTCCGGAGCCTTAATGGAATCAGATTCTGTCTGATCAGGTATGTCTTCGGTTTTGTTTATTGGGGGGGGTGGAAACTGATTGCCAATGTAACTGCGTTAATCTCATTACAAATGAATGCATACGTAAAACCTTTTTGCTTTTTTTTTTTTTTGCTTTTTTGGGCAATGGTTTACAAGCTATATGTGGAGGGTTGGATATATATTACATTGTGTGGACGAAATGTCCCCGCAATGTGGCCCCCACATCAAGAAATGGTTTTTAATCACTTTTCTAAGCCCTTGGTCCCCACAGATGGAACTCCGTTTTATAAAAATCGGTCTGCAATCAAACCAAAGTCTTGTATTGTTTGGTTATGTTATGGTTAAGGTTTGTGTCCGTGTGTGAGAAACTGTACATTTCAAAACAACCTGGCAACATCCCTTCAACTAGCTGTCCTGTTTCCCCTTAGGTCTTATGGGCCACTGCTTTCACTTTCCTGGGAATGTCTTGATGTTTTGTATGTAATTGTATGTCAAATTTAACAATAAATTCATATTCTAACTTTAAATGCTTCCTTTGCCATGCTTGTTCTGGTGATTCTCCACTAGAGGGTATGATTTACCGTAATCATAGGGGCTCCTGCTAGAGATGACTAGCTAGCCATCACTTTAGCTATTTGCTGTAAATAATCAGGAATGAATGTTCTGTAGGAGATGGTACTAAAACTGTGCCCACCATTATACAAAATGGAAATACACACCCTACACAGTGTGTGTGGCTAATCAGTCCCCCCCATTCTTTCTGGGAAAAACCCTGTGCTTCAGAGGAACTGCTCCTTTCAGACTATGCAAATAAAAGGACCCGCAGTCACTGTCATTAACGTAGCTGTGTGGTTTTTTTTTTTTTTTTGTTTAACCCCAGTTTAAAGATTAGTTCAGCTCCTCAGGTGGGGTGTGTTTAATATGCAGCCTGTTTTTTTTTTTTTTTTTCCTTCTAAAAGGGGCAGTAGTTAATCTGAAGTGTTACTAAACTGGTTTCAATTTTTATAAATCCTTCACTGCATTTGAAAGTCCCCCAGTATATTGATGGCATATTAGTTATTACAAACCGGTCTTTTTGCAATTTTCTCCCACATCAATATGGAGCATTTGATAACTTTCATTGTCCAATGGTGGATTTTTTTTTCTTTTTTTTCTTTTTTTAAATGAGCCATTTAGCATTAGACTGCATTAGTCCTATGACTGCCACTGTGTGTCTTTTTTTTAAATGGACCTATTGCTGGCCTGTCTAGTGCTTATGTATTCGTCTAAGGTGTGTGTGTGTGTGTGTGTGTGTGTGTATGTGTGTGAGAAATGTCAATGGAAATGACGTTAAATGGTGCAAGGTTGCAGTTACGGTTAGTTAATAATAGGGTTGTAATTTTAACTTCTGGCATTAAAATTAAGTTACCTTAACGCTTAATCTGTCGACACCGCCTATGTAGTTATACTTACCTTTTGGTTCAAAGATTGACTAAGACGATAGCCTACAAGTTGAAATATTTCAAATAGGTGTTTGATTTTGTGTAAGCTGCAGCAGTTTCTTAAACCTACCGCTTGATGCTGTGCGGAGGTGGTTTTAAGGACCTGCTGTAAAAAGTGAACTCTTCTGGCACTGCGATTTTTCTTTCTGGACAAAGCAATTTTAGTTTACAATGCAGTTGTGATTTAAACTGTGGGCTTAGGAGCCAGATTTCTTAACCCTTGTGTATTTTACTACTTTCATTCTAAATTTCTAGAATCTATAGAATTTATTCTCATTTTGAAAATGGACTGGGGTAACTTCAACCCCAAAAATCAGAGGTTCAATCTGATAACATGATGGATTTAAGGTAGTCTGGCCTAAATGTAAGTGAGGACGATAAAATTCATTTAATCTGTGGTACCGTATATCCCACAGGCTATCCGGCTAAGCAAGAATTCTGGCTTCGTGATACTGGTCCCAGGACACCGCAATGGAGTTAAACAATGTGACTTGTTTTGCTTTCAACTGCTGCTGAGCTAATGACGGCAATGTTCAGAGTATTTACATTTGGCATCATGTTAGGGTTCTTCAAAGCTTGTCATCTTTGTGCAGAAATGGCCAGCAAGGCCTTTACCTTAACATTTGTTTGGTTTGTGTGTCCACCTGTGACTTCCCATATGTCATCTTGCTCACTTTCTTCTGTATCGTGTCCTTTTTCTTGAAGTGGGCTGCTTTCTGACCTACATCTCTGCATAATGCAGTTCTCTGCAATCTGCCTGGGCTCCCCGTTCACTCCAGTGTCCTTTTGGAATGGGTGAATCTCCACAGGGTGCTTCAAATGGTCCCGAGCCCTGCAGCTCTCGTGCTATTCTCACCACCTTGGATTTGTCGTCTCATCTGACTGGGGAGGAAAAAAATTGGAACACAGTTGCGTGTGGCATTGAGAGAACCGATTCTCTGGAAAGTTTTGTTAGTAAAGTTTTTTGTCACTCGTAGTTGCCCACGTTCCTCAGTTATCCTGCTGTTGCCTTTTGGATTGGCATAATCAGAAATGTTCACAAATGTTTGAACTTCAGGGGGAGGGAGTAGACTACGCTTACGGTGTCCTTGGGATCAGATCGTGTGTGAATCTGCGCCCCCCCCAATGTTGCGTCAAATGCAACTGTTACACCAGCACACTTGGAACATTTTGTGAAACTGTGCATTTCTTAACCCCCTCCCCCACCCCAAAGTCATTATGGCCTTTAATACTTTTAGTCTCATGAATTTATGCATGGTAGACTATTATGCTGCAAAAACACTCACTGCAGAAACGGGCTCTTTGGAATGAGTCAGCTCTGCCCACAGGTTATAAACTCCAGGCTGCTGTGTGGCACTCGTATGGCCCACAGCGAGCTGGAGAGCTTGAGAGCGCTGTGTGAAGGATGTGGATTGCACGCGCTTCCAGCTCTCCATCCCGCCTCCCACGGTAGCTTCCGTGCACCCAGCTGTGCGGGACTCGGCGTCCTGACTGTAGCTGAGCGGAGAGTAGGTGGATCCGGAGAGCCCTCAATGCTCCTTAGGGACATGACTATGCAGTCATTCATTCTGAGCACTTCTCAGCTCATAACAGAAGCAGTCACCTCAACTTTCTTTAAATGAGCTGGAATCCTGCGTCCGTCTAGTAATCAGACGACACCCTCTACTAATGGGCTGTGGGTTACTAAAGGGCTCTACTAGTACTGTGGGTTAGGAGGGAGACTTTGCTTTTATTTTTTAATACATAATGACACTATTACTACTTCAGACCTTTTCACCGGCATTGTTAAAAACTGCTTTCAGGCTGAATGCGGTGCACTTCTGAAGACCGTAAGAACATTCAGGAATGCACAGGCTTCAGATTTATATTGATCCACGTAACCAGCAACCTGAGGGAAATGAAAACACTCTGTCAAAGTTTGGGAATGGGGAACGGTAAGGCTGTGGAAAATCAAAAATGATACAAAATCCTCTTCTGAGTTGGGGGTAAAAAGGCGTAATACCGAGGATTTCTCAGCTCTGGGGATTTTATTTGAGCGAGTGGGGTGTGGTCTCCTGTCTTCACTTTGATATTCTGTAAAACCCTAGTAGGATTACCTTGTAGCTGTAGACTTCATTGCTGTTCAAAATCTACATCTAAGTAGACAGCTTGTGCTGTGAGTTGAAGCCCTGCTCGTCGTGAGAGGTTTGCCTTTTCCGGTAGTGAGCGCACAAAGGCTTGCTTACCCTCGTCAGTCTTTATTTTTCCACTGTGTCCAGAAACTGGCACAATGGCTTGTTTCAAGGTATCATTCCTAGAATAAGGGGGGAAGGGGTGTCGGAAGTAAGGTTACAGTGCCTATGGTCAGAATGTGTTAGTCTCAGAAGGATGGCGTACAGAATTGTCAACCCGAAGGCGTGTGGCTGTGTTTTTAGCTTTCGAAGCTTGTGTGTGGAGGACTCTCACAGTGTGTCCTTTATCAAAATCTGGCTGAAAGCACTAGTGGGAGAATTAAATTGGTGCAAACTAATCTGTATGTCGCTCAGTAGTCAGCCGAGTGTTTTGCGTGTGGTCAGAGGGAGAGAAGCGTAAGAGCGATTTTAGTTTGATAAAAGCTTGATCTCTCAGTTGAAAATTGATTTGAATATAGGGAATTACTGCAGAACAAGAGATTGCAGTGGGAACTCAATCCTGCTGCATAATGGCAGCAATATTAACCACGCCAGTAGAATATTACGAATGCTACCTGGATGTGCTAGTACTGATGCATTGTGGGTAATCAGTACATGTGCAGTTGAGGTTGACCCTTTTTACTGGTGTGTTGCAGTATTGCATTAGCAAGCTGGGCAGTAGGTGATGCTCTGAATAAATCTGTCATTTACAGTTAGACGTGACGACAGCGTATGGTGTTTCATGTAGCGTCTTTCACACTGATATCTTGGAATGCAACTAGGGGTGAAGTAATAATTAGGGTAACAAGATCTGCAAAAGCCCTGAGCAGATGGGGATTAACATTAGTCTTTTTTTTTGGGGGGGGGGGGGGGGGGTGTTACCCATGACAAATTAATGAAGGTATTACATCCCTCAACACTTCAAATCTCTGTGACCCCGTAAGCATTTGTAGCCTAATTAGACGGATAATTGAGGAGGATGATAAATGTAGGGTCATGCCATAAAAATCTTATGGAAATGTATGGTAATGTCTCTCTGAAGTTTAGCCTTCTCTGTCTGAACTGCTTGCAGCTGAAGGGGAGCAGTAGACCAGCGTGAGATCGCACCCGTGAGTATTAGGTTATTAGAAGTGCCATCTAAAAAGAGAGGGTGTGGTCTGCATTGGTATGTCTGGGTCACTGTCTGCCACCTTTAAGACGGGGTGGCTTTAGAATATCAGGCTGTTGAAAATTTTGCTGTATGTTCTTTTGCCAGTTCGGCACGTGATAATTGGTTGTCTTAACAGATGTGCCAGTGATATGGATATTTCAGAAATATTTTATATACAGAGCAGGTCTGGTCTCAGAAGGTTTGTGGAAAGTGTTGATATATTAAGCTGCTTCTAGGAACCCCGTCTAGTATTTATTTAAGAATGTAGGCTTTTTTTTTTTTCTTTTTTGGTGTGCTGTTTCTGGATTAGCCTCTCCAGGCTTTTTCTGGGGCACCCTTGGAATGTATGAATGCTGTCTGTGAAATGCATATTTTGATTAAATGTTTGTTGCACACAGAGTAGTCAGCTTGCCAGCTACTCGGTGACAGGTGTCTACTGGAGATCTCGTCACCAGTGAGAGCTGGAGAGCAATCAGGGGAGATTAGTGTGACTCGGTGCTTTGGCCAGTCTCGCAGTGATAGAAATTGCTGGATATTCTTCACTGCTCCATCAGCCACCATCCATCTTTGACACTAGTGTGACCTTAGCTCCCGTCTTCTAGTTTGTTTACTTTCAGCTGCCTCTGTAAAATTCCACCGTCTTTTACCTGCATTTTACCGCAGATGTTTGCGTAACTTGGGTCTAAGATCCGGACTCCATAAAACTTTCCAGTTTACCTATTTAGTCTAAATAGTCTGTACTTGTCCAGTTTGTGAAATGTTACGTCAATCACAAGACAAATTCCTCGTGTGTATAACAGTTGGTAAAATAAAGCGACTCTGATTCTGAAAATGAATTACAGAAGATCTTTAATAGATTTGTGCCTGATGATATTTGCTGTAATCGGGCTACGGAGAGCTTGTGGCTTTAGACAGTGGTTCAACAAAGTATTCTGAACAATGGGCGGAAACTGGTGAGTGGCTCAGCAGGCCAAGTCTCTGTGCCCATGATTGAAAGATCGCTGGTTTGAGCCCCAGCTTCAGCAGAACAGTCACCTGTCCGTGGGCCTTTGAGCAAGGCCCTTAACCTCCAGGGGAAAAAAAAATCATTGAACAGTAATTTCAAGGTACTGTGGAATAGGGGTTTCCAGCCTTTTGATGATTACCGTTTTTTTTTTTTCCACATGCGATCAAAATGTCATTGGCCGTAAAAAAGCTTGGTTTGAAAATAATATGCTTAACTTTTTTTTAAACTGAACTTCACTCAATCCTTGCGTTCCATGGCCCGGTGGAATTTTCGCTGTGGACCTGTGCCTGGGGACCCCTACTGTATAGTATATCTGAGGGTGCAGACAAGGCCGGGTGCTTCTGACCGAAGAGTAATCTCAGTGCCTGTAATTAAGGGATCCATCCATCCACATTTCATATGCCACCAGCTGAAAAGTAGCCTGGCCTTTTGTCTGGCACATAGCCTAGAGTCACCTATTCTCCAAGGGTATGCAAGGTGAGAGCCAAACAAGTCATTCATTCAGATCATTTTTTGTAAATGTTTTTTTTTTTTACAAATCATCGCACATTGACATATTTTGAAATTTTACAAAATAATTGAACTTAATATTTCAACTGACCAGTAGGGGGTGCAGTTGCACCCTTGGTATAACAGCCTATGATACAGCGAAAATCCTCATTTTAATCAGCAGGCCTAGATTTCCTGGGCCTGGCATCAGTGGTGTTTTCGCCGTATCCTGCCATTCATTAACGACAGTCTTCCATTTCAGTGTACGGCTTATCCAGCTGTGCTGAGCCCCAGGCCCCCATTATAATCTTGCATTTCTAGCTTGAGAAATGGGGGATTTGGCCGAGTCGAAACGGGCTGTCCGTTTAGCCATCAAACATTTCAAGAGCTACTGGCAAACCTTTAGGGAATTCCAAACCCTCACATAGCTCCAGTGAGGATTTCAGTGCATTGACCCAAAATGCACAGGTAAACTTTGCTGTGGGTGTGGGTTAGCTTATTGTGCAACTGTACCTGCGTTTGTCTGCGACAAAAGGGAAAAGGGCACAGTATGTGAGTCTGTATCGCAGCCTCCACTGATGCAGAAACTGTACACTCTTGTGTCCCCTGAGGCGGTAGGTGTTCTGGCTCCTCCTCTCACAAGGAAGCTCTCCTGCAGTATAACAGTGGGACGACTGGCTCATTCAGTATGGTTTTTGGTTTGCTGGAGTAATTCTCCAAAACAAATCCCGGTCTCTCTTGGACAGAAGGGTGCTCTCACAGAGGGCTGGCCTGAGGCCTGGTGAGGGTACCTCTGGCTGTTGTGTGCGAGAGTCTTTCTGCACTTCGCAAACAAGCTGAATACAGAACCATTTTTAGAGTAAGTGCCAGCCTGCTCACATAATGTAACTCAAAGCCGCACTGCTGCACTGAGCAGTCGGGATGATTGTGTCAGTCTTCTGCTCCCAATATCATCCTGAACGTTTTGTGAAATGTAAATAGAATCCTGCAGGTTTGGGTCTCACGATCGATACATCATTTCATTGCATCGGCACCTCTCTTAGGGAGCCAATCAGAAGCGACCCATCGGCTAGGGGGACTTACCAATGGCAGTGCTCTGTGGTAAGCTGCCACTGTGTGTTAAAGACCGAGGAAGGATGAGGAGGGACAGACTACTGTAGGTCAGCCACAGGCTCCCATATCGCTCAACAAAGTCACAGCTTCACTAATTGTAAGGCTTGTGGTGAAACGGAACTTCACTACTACCCATAATGCATTTGATGGTCCTGTTAAGTGACCTGAAACGCTTTACCGTAGGAGCTCCTGGACCCGTGTCCTCACTGTTGCTTGCTGGCCAGCTTCCAGTAAAGAGTTTACATTATATAATTCAACCATTTATTTCTGTTTCCTTGTTTTTTTTTAAATGAATAACAAATGATGTAGGTTAGAAGTATGTGTCACACCCAGTGAAGACTGACTGATAGTGAAGCCTTAGGTATATGGGTTTTTATTTGCCCCAGAAAGACTTTTGATTCACTTTTTCTGCCCCACAGAAAATCAAATCCTAGATATCTTTGATTCTTAGCAGTTATCGCCAATAATGGAGGATGCATTTATTTTAATATGGATGACACTCGTGTGTGTGTGTATGTTCAGCATTCCTGCTTCTTTCTTTCTCCTTAACATTCATCTTTGTCTTGCCTGTTTACCACAAATCTCTGTAATTTCCATACCTGAAATTAATTTTCTTAATCACCAAAACTTGACACTGGTTTCCATTACCGATTACTCATCAGTATTGTGAATCATTAATGCGCTTGATTTCTATTAATCATTTAGGCCAGGGTTTCCCAAGCTTTTGGATTTGACGACCAACTTTCATAATTCAAAAAGTATTTGCGGCCCACAATAAGTGTGACCACACAAATGTATTTAAGTTTCATTACATTCTATGAGCAACATATAGGCCGGCACGAATGCCGATGAGCAAACGAATCAAATCTGAATACAAATTACTTTCCTTACATTTGCAATGCTGTGCTGAAAGTACTACTTTGCCGGGTTCATCCGGGGCACAGTTTGGATGGTTTGTATATTATATGAAAAGGTTCAGATAAGAAATGACAAAGCAATTTGACACAATTTAAGTGATCCTGTTGAAAGCCATTGTTCCATTTTCTGGTGGGTTTAGCTTGCTATCAAGCCTCTCATTAACTCATTAACTTACCCACAAAAGGTGCCCACCTACAATACCTACGCAGACCTCTTGGGGGCTGCAGCCCACAGGTTGGCAAACGCTGAATTTAGGTTGGTTTCCACTGATTGCAGATGCGTAATTAAATATTGTACATTGGTTATGATGTAAATTTACAGTTTTATTCAATTCAATTCAGTTTATTTTTATATAGTTCACAATAGTGTTGCCCCAAAGTGCTTTACATGATATTGAGAGAATAGGAATAAAATAGAAGAAAGCAGGAAGGCCAGATGACAACGGAGGAGAGGAACCAAAAACTCCCAAGTAACGAGGGCAAAAAAAACCCTTTGTGGGTCCAAGGTCAGCTGGCTGCCCAACCCCCCTGGGCAGGCTAACATTATTGCACAGACAAGAGTGGGCTTGCTTGCTAAAAGCAAGGTGCAAGCTGTGATTATGATCATGCCAAAGTCCAACAATAAGCCTGTTCTCCACACTGGCCTGTGTAGGGTGGCAGACTGGAGGCTGCACCCACGATGGTACAGTTCGTAGGTCACACACAATGTCACCCATCCACGTTCAACAGAATGTACATTTCCGTTTTTCTAGTAACTCCAAGCCTTGTTTACTGAAGCTGTTATCTATTATGACCATTTTATTTCCTTTCCTTGTTTTATTTACTGCCACAGACCTGCTGGATGCAGGACTGATTTCAAACTCATTTTGCCGACTCCCTAATGCAGTAAGGAATGAGATCTGTTTGATTACTGTAGGAATACTACGTTCCTGTAAGGGACGGCACGTGCTGCTATCTGGCGTGGCGTTTGTTTAATATATAGAGATCACCTATCGTTTGTTTATTGTAATATCAACTCCTTTATTTGTACTCGCTTGCGTGATCAATGCTTATTGGTTCTCCTGGGAATTTCCATCAGCTTTTGTACTATTTAAAATTCGAAAATAATAGCACTTCAAAGGAGACGGCACCTTAAAACAAACTATATTTAACGACTGTACATCATGTCAGAGGTGTGACGTTAAACACCATAAATACTGTAGTTACTGTGTCAGTTTAATCAGAATTTGTACATTAAAGTAGTTTACAATTCAAGGACTTTTACTTGAATACATATGAAGAATTATAGTGGTACTTATACTCCCCTTTTTATCTGTAATACTAATAATACATTTTATTTATATAGCGCTTTTACTATATTTCAAAGACACTTAGAATAAAGTAAACTAATAAAACATAAATGATAGAACATTATGGAGAGGGAAGGTTATACGCTTGAGTGAATATGAAGGTTTTTAGCCTGATTTTAAAATCTGAGACAGAGACCGATTAGACGAATGGCCGGGAGGAGGGAGATCCAAAGTCGAGGAGTTAAATGGGAAAATACATGGTCACCACTGCCTTGTAATGTGGAAGGGGGGATCTATGCCTGCGGGGAGGCTGGTAGGGGATATGCAGTTCAGCAAGGTATGATGAGGCTTGGCTGTTGAGAGCTTTGAATGTCAGGAGAAGTACTTTTAAAGCGGATTCATTCTTTTATGGGGAGTCAGTGAAGGCTCTGAAGCATGGGTGTGATGTGCTGGTAGGAGCGAGTGAGGGTGAGGAGGCGGGCAGCAGAGCAGCTTATGGAGAGATTTACCAGTGGTACCAGCGAGTAGTGAGTTGCAGTAGTCAAGATGGCAAGAGATAAAGGTGGGAATGAGGGGCTCAGCAGCAGAGTTAGAAAGACAGGGCTGAAGATGGAAGTAAGCTGCTTTTACTGTGGAATGTATGTGCGCGTCAAATGAGAGGGTTGGGTTAAAGGTAACACCAAGGTTTCTGACCAGAGGAGAGGGGGAGATGGGGTTGTGATCCAATTTGTGAGTAATCGGGCTTATTTTGTTGAATGAATTTTGTCCCAAAGATAATTCTGTTAATTCTGTCTTATGACTGTTAAGTTTAACAATTTTGGCTCATTCATAGTTTAATTTTAGAAAGACAAGATTCGATACGTGCAAGTGGCAGGTTGTATATGGAGCTGGTCCTGATGTAAATCTGGGTGTCATCAGCATAGAGGTGGAAATATAGGTTAAAGTGGCGAATGATCTGACCTAGAGGGTGAATGTAAACGATGCAGTGGGTTCCCCTAACAGCCTGCTCATTTTACCCATTCAAGTTTTCCCTGTTTTTAAACTCCGTCAACAGCGATTAGTCTTAGTTTTCCGTAGTCGGTCATAGCAAAGGCCATATAAGGGCATTCTCACGGCAGGTTGAATAAAAGGTTAACAGCCAGTAATAATTGTAGAGGTCGTGGCGGGGGTCTCAGAATTCTCACTTAAGTCGAAATTCTGACTTAATATCTATGTTGTCATTATATGTTATGTGCGTATATATATGTTCTAATTACAGTCGATAAAAATATCAAACGTGTCTTTCAGTTAATTGCGTCTTTCAAGCTCCTAGAAGTCCTAGACAAACACTGGCATCACACGAGTAACCGAGTGACTCAGACCAAGGCAGTGACGGCAGTACTAGTGCCACCCTGTTTCACT
>JAAGVU020000032.1:5427507-5523362 GCA_011763525.2 Mormyrus iriodes
GCGTGTCTGGGATATATTCCTGAATAGCGTCCTGCGGAGGGGGTGACGCTGCCTGATTGGCTAAAAAAGTCAGAATTGTAAGACTTTTTTTCTGCTCCACATGGCAGAAACGGGCTTCCATACCATCCAGCTGACCAAAGTTGGCAACCCTGTATTTTACTATTATTAATTTTTTTGTTTATTTTTGGTTTTATCGCATTTCAGACTGGCTAGAACCTGCGAGCTAGCCACCCACAAAAGCGCCGCGTCTGTGTTGACGTTTAACGTAATCATTTTTAGCTGTCAACGCTTAACTCATTTTATTTGCAGCCGAATTTTAGCTGGCTTGGCCACCTAGTTAACTTGGTAATTTATTGTTAGGCAACTCTAGGCTAGGCGTTGCTGTTACTAGGCACCTATAACGATGCTGCTGTGTATGAGAGACCCGCTTGAAATCAGTGCCGGATCCTACCAAGGGCAATAAGGACAATTGTCCTGGGTGGCGGCTGGTGCCCCTCCCTATTGTCCGAGTAGTCCTGTTACTGAGAGCCGGGGCACACATTTAGTTACACATTAATAATAACTGAAATATGTGATTTCTGGTATGACGGAGCATAAAACAGCATTATAATTTACACTGAGTGAGGGGAGGGTTGTGACGCTATACTAAGACCAGGGAGAAGAATCAAACTCAAAGCTGACAACAAAATAAATATATTTGCCGTTTTCTTTGTTCCGCAGTTGATTGTTTTTTTATGTCATCCTCTCTGTTGAGATTTGATTATCACGTCACCAAGGTTCTGACTGCATTTTCTCAGAATGTGCTTTTTGTACTGTACTGCACTTTTGTTCTGAATTTTCCTTTTTTTGAGGAATATGGGTAACTAGTTTTAGGTTTTAGTGATATTTTGTATCAATCTTTCCTTACCCCATTAAGCACAAGTGCATATTATTAGAATGGTGTTTGAACCCATATGATAAACCTCATTTCACTCACGGAGTTTCGACATTGTATCATACCGTCATGTGATTTGTTCAGTGTAGAAACCAGTTACGTGGTGCATTATAGGGAGGTGTCGGTCTTGACTTCAGGTACTGGATACCTCATGCATATGGGTGTGAATCACTTTCAGCTGCGTCAGCCCCCTCATTGGCTCCTGGAATGTGCTCACTTTGGGGTGGTCAGCTGGGACTAGGCCCTGTGACATGTCTGTTAAAGGAAATTACATTTCCCAGTCCCCTTCAGCGCAATGGTAGCCACATGCTGGATCTCTGGCATCCTGGAAGGGTGAGGTGACGGATTTTTCCATCTCTTCTTAGTAGATGCACCAATTTGTATTGGCCAACTCTAGGTATCGGTCGATGGTTAAAAATGAGTGGATATTTACTGCTGATAATTCCCTTTATAATGGTGACCCATACTGCTTTGTACAACAGCGTATTATATAGCTAGTAAAATGTACTGTAGAAATAGTATGTTCCTGTAAGGGACGGCACATGGTGCTATCTGGCGTGGCGTTTGTTTAATATATGTTTAGTATATGTGTGGAATCATTTAAACGTTAGCAAAAACAACATTAGAAATGCATTTTGAAAACTTCACCAAGAGGACCTTCTAATAAACATTTCAACACAACAAATCTGATTGCTCAGCATAAGGCGAGACTGTGAAGAGTATGAAGAGTTTCTGAGAAGCAAATCCGTTCCGATAAAGAAGGCGGCAGAGCTGCCGAATAAAGCCAGTCTGTCAGTAACGCAAGCATTTGATAGCAAAAGAAAATTCAGTGCAGACAGTGCGAAATCAGAAGATATTACTGGGAGAATTACGGATATTATCACACTTGAGGATCAGCCCTTCTCTGGTATAAATGTTATAAATATATAAGGTGTATACAGTTATAAAATATAGTGCGTTGAGACTGAGACTGTTGATATATGCCAGAGTTGGTGTTTTCGTACCAAAAAATGAATACCTTTACATATTCTTATTTGGGTGGAGTGTCCCTTTGAACTTATTTATTCAGAATCTCCCATACAATTGGTATAGGTGTCAGTTTTCAAAAGAATCGGCTATCAGGATTGGCCAGAAATCTCTTTATCAGTGCAGCACTGCATCTGAGGTACAGACCCACAAAGGGAACATTCATTACGGACTTGGCGGGGGTTTGTCATATGATGCTCCCACACAAATGAGAATTTAATGAGAATTGTGTTGAGATGAAAGAGAGAAATTATTCTAACCGATAAAGCTTTGCTCAGCTTTAATACAAAGGAAAATATTTCAAGCAAAAAGTAAAACTATTTAAATGAGATTGGACCCACTGCGTGGATTGTCGATTACTGAAGAATTTAATGTGTATAAAGGACTCCTAATATTGCTACATTTAATTTCATGCAATGTGATTGCTATTGAGCTGTAATACATTTTCATTTATATAATAATTTATAGATTAAGATAATGGTTCAAAGTAAAATTGCATGGCCTGGGTTAATTGGACTCTTCCAACCAACTTTAGCCATAACATTAAAACCACCTGCTTAATATTGTCTAGGTTGTCCCCCTCATGCCACCAAAACACCTCTGACCCATCGAGGCATGGACTCCACAAGACCTCTGAAGGTGGCACCAAGATGTCAGCAGCAGATCTTTAAGTCCTGTAAGTTGCGATTTGGGGCCTCCATAGATCAGACTACTCTGTTCAGCACATCCCACAGATGCTTGATTGGACTGAGATTTGGGAAATTTGGAGGCCAAGTCAACACTCAAACTCTTCTTCATGTTCCTCAAACCGTTCCTGAACAATTTTTGCAGTGTGGCGCATTATCCTGCTGAAAGAGGCCACTGCCACGGGGAATATTGTTGAAGGGGTGTACTTAGTCTGCAACAATGTTTACGTAAGTGGTACGTGTTGAAGAAACATCCACATGAATGCCAGGACCCAAGGCCCAGAGCCAAGAGAGTCACACTGCCTCTGCTAACTCGCTTCCTTCCCATAGTGCATTCTGATGCCATCTCCCCAGGTAAATGACGCACGCACCTGGCCGTCTACATCATGTAACACCAAACGTGATTCATCAGACTAGTCACCTTCTTCCACTGCTCCCTGGTCCAGTTCTGACACTCATTTGCGCATTGTAGGTGCTTTCAGCGGTGGACAGAGGTCAGCATGGGCACTCTGACTGGCCTGCTGCTACACAGCCCAAATATATAGCATCCTGTGATGCCCTTTGTTCTAACACCTTTCTATCATAGCTAGCATTAACTCTCCTGTGGGATTGGACCATATGGGCTACCCTTCACTCCTCATGGGCATCAATGAGCCTTGGGTGCCCTTGACCCCCTCACAGGTTCACTGGTTGGCCTTCCTTGGACCACTGTTGGTAGGTATTCACCATGGCATACCGGGAGCACTCCACAAAAGTTTTGGAGATGCTCTGACCCAGTCGTCTAACCAGCACAATTTGGCCCTTGTGAAAGTTGCTCAGACCCTATCACTTGCCCACTTTTCCTGCTTCCAACACACCAACTTAAAGAACTGACTGTTCACTGGCTTAATATGTAATGGCATCCTTGACAGATGTCCTTATAACAAAATAATCAATGTTATTCACTTCACCTGTCAGTGGTTTTAATGCTATAGCTGATCAGTGTGTATATAACAAAAACCATGGTGGTTTTCATGAACTGTGTATTTGCTTTGTTCACCTGCTGTTCAGTCTTTATATAAATACTTGTCCCTTTCACTGGAAAAAGTCTGTTCTTTGTTCTAAATGTCTGTAGTCTTGAGTTGGGGTTCCTAACCACCCAATACTGGCCAGTATTCCACCTCAGAACACTGGGGGTAGAGTTGCCACCTGTCTCATATTATGGAATCGCTTTATATTGAAAATTTTAATTGTGTGTGCCATATTGATCCATGAAAGAGACGATTTGTGCCATATTTCCATACACATTGCATACCCCTGCTCTTCAAATTCACTTAAAGATCGGTGCCCCTAACAGAAATCAGAGCTGTTTCTGCGATGGCTGCCTTGATGTCCTCTGTCCAGAGAATGCGCTGGACATTAAAATTGAAGGTGAGAAGCAGTCTGGTTAGTTATTCCCTCATTTCATTCCTCTCCTAGGCCAATAGCAGAAGCTAATTTCCAAATTGCAGTTAGTGATTAAGTGTGATGAGGACAGGGCCCTTCTTTCTCTGAGTGTCACATGCGATCCCATCCCCAGCACAGTCAGGGATACACATACACACTAGAACAGATTTTATATATCAAATTCTTTAGAGAGCTGTGAGTGACAGCCACGAGCTTCTCTACCAACACGTATACTTAGTTTATGCCACCAGATACAATTGCAAAATCAAAGCTGTTTGTCTTTTGTGTTGAGTCTGACTAATAGTGTTTAAACGGTGATGTTCCTGTCTCTGGAAACAAATATACTCACAATAGCAAATAGGCAGTCAGTTATTTCCATGCCTCCTTATCTTTTTCAAAATAATTGTGATGTTCATATACTTTCAGTCAGGGTCACACATGCGTGTTACCAGGACTTTAACATAAGCCCTAATCACTTCAGATAGAGAAATATCCTTCAGAAGTGCCTCTATGCTGACCAATTACTGTATTTGTCTGTGTTTGTTTTCCCGTCGTTAATGAGACTAGGCTTTTATTCCATCTGTCAGATCAGTTCAGGCAAGGATAATAAGCTCATACCTGTTTATATACAATAATTAAAAGCGTTGTAGTAATATACTGTTATGGATCCACTGGGGCCACAAGAGGGCAACCCAGTCCACTTCTGCTCCATCTCACTGTGGGAGGCGGCCACAGGGGAGAGGCTCTCAGTTGCCGCCAAACCAGGAAGCACCCACTAATTGGGCCTCAGGGATTCCCCTTAAAACTATGCAGGGGAGTGCTCCTTCTCCAACTCTTTCTGATTATCTCCTGTGTTATTCTTTGGTTTTTAATGCTTGTGCGAATCCCACTGTCATCTTTGTGTGCTTCGTTCGCTGCTGTCTGCTGCTTCTATTGGTGCGTTCGCTGCTGTCTGCTGCTTCTATTGGTGCGTTCGGTGCTGGAGACTCACAGGGTAGTGTTCATCTACTCAACATATCACAAAGTTTCTAGCGACTAGTTGTTGGCATTTTGAGTTATCTTTCACGGAATGATGACTGGGGGTAACTAATCATTCAGATTTTAAATCCACCTTCAGCTGCAATGGCTGTATTTGTTTACATATTCTGTAGTATATTTTGACTGATCAACAGTGGTCTTTTGATTGTGCTATAAATGGACATTTACAGCATGTGCATACATATATATCCTACCTGATATTGTATCCACGGAATTAGATTCCACGGTGTTATTTCATAAAGGTTCTGTATATGGCACTCATAGTTTCATTAGAAAGGGCAGTGGTATAGATCAGAACCTTTTTGAAGGTAATGCTTAATAAAATTACTGGCATTTTCATTTTCGTATTTTAAAACCATGTGTTGTTTGCCTGCCAGATGCTTCACGATGAGTGAAATGAAGAAAATGCAGATGGGACTATTTTCAGCCAGACATGTTGTTCCCCAGGGTGGGCAGTTGTTTCAAGGTAACATTCACCTGGAGCAGACAGAGGGAGGCAAATGTTCTCCACTCAGATGCCAATGGTCTGCAAGTGGACGGCAGTGGGGTCTGCCTGAAGAAGGCCTCCAGTGCAGCGTTTAATTAGCCAAGCTGTTTGCACTGTCAGTAAATGGACCTGAACTTAATCACTTCTGGTCCTCTTGATCTATAAATGGCTCCATAATCCTGTGGCCCTGTAAAGACCCGTTTGCACCTCTCCTTGGGTAAATCCTGTCATTTTATTTTTGGTATAGATGTCATGGCTTTCATGCTGGCAGTAGGTATGAAGCTTAATTGTGTGAGCTGGGCAGCCAGGGATGGACGCGTATGGGAAATCCACTTAACTGCTGCCGCGGAAGAGCGAGCTGGTGATTAGCCCTGGTTCTTGTCACATCCCTTCTTCAGTTCCTTTTTTTAAAGCATCGGCTCCCAGTTGTCACTCCCAGGCCTCTCCAGCACTGCTCACCCCTCTCTGTCTCCGCACCGCACTTTCTGCAGCCTGGATAGCTTCCGCAACTTGAGCAATTTGACCCGAGGTGTTTTTTTTTTTTTTTTTTGTTCCTGGAAATTTTATTTATGGAGTGGAGGAGAAAATGAGTCTCTGAGGTTCCCCTGGATCAGAGGAGGGGGGCTTGTGTTTCTGATCGCCCTGCAGCCCCTGGCAACTGCTGACATATCTGTTTATTTAAGTGGAATCAATGGTCAAGGAGACCTACCAGGTTTTACGTCTTAAACCTGTATGGTATTTTTGCATCCCGAAAGCTCTGTCTGAACTCAGACTCCATCCATCCATCCATCCATCCATCCATCCATCCATCTCTTCTCACTCAGCTATGGTCATGGTTATCCCTGGAAACAGAGGATGTTAGAAGATGTAACTCGCGTTTCAAGGACGGCCCTGCATCCAATCAGCATCTATCTGTGGTTCTATGCTGGATTCTTCCATATAAACATTCTGACATTAACCACATGAATTAAACATATCTTAATCAGTTTCTCGTGTCCCTCGGTACTTTAAATACAGTATGATTTCGCTTTTACTAATGAAATTGGGTCTAAATATCTCCAGAGGTATTTACACGTCCTCCTTGGTTTCCAGTTCCATGTTGCAAATAAAGTACATACCTCAAAATGTATAATTTGAGAATTAATCTTCAGGTTGAGACCGCTTCTTACAATTATAATTACGGAAATAATCACCGCTTATAATTACTTAAGTTCGCGCCTCAGTTTTATTATATTGGACAGTCTTCCTTTTTTCCTACATCTTATAGAACCTCTGAATGGGAACAATGGGGGATGTTTTTTTTAGTTGTATGTTTTGTTTACATACCATCCATCCATCCATTTTCTATAACCGCTTATTCCATATGGGTCGCGGGGGGTCCGGAGCCTATCCCGGAAACTGCGGGCGCTTGTTTACATACCTTCTGCTTTTTTCATGCACAACATACGCTTAAATAACTTTGCCACACATTGTACGCCTATAACGGAAAGTGTTCTCACAGATTGCTGCATCGCGACCATGAAGGAAACACCCACACACCAAACGCCCACACTTAGCCTGCACACTGGCGACAAGGTATGCTGGGGTGTGTGCGTGGGGGGGCCGTGCCATCCCTTAGTGTGCCCAGTTAGGCATAGAGCTGGCACGCAACTCGGGTGGCTTCATGATGCACCTGATCTGAGGGGTTTGTTTTGCCCAGGTGAAGTCAGTTTCTCTGTTTGAGACGAGTGCGGCGGCTGGGGTGGGGGGGGGGGGGGGTGGTCAGGGTGGCTCTTGTGTCGTCATACTGTAGAAACTTCCGCGAGTCTGTAGCCTAGTTATGTAACTATGGTAGTTCAGTGCATATTATGCATGGTGGACAGATCAGCATTTATGGGAATGTCTAATGTTAATCTTAAGATGGGGGGCTGAATCTGCTGCGGTGGAGGCACCCAGAGATTCAGCATGCACTCCATGTTTAAGCTAGCGGTGAAAGCGTAGTGCGGCATGTGACACTGATTATGTTAGCCGCAGTTTCCTGAACCCTGAGGATGAGAAGTTGCTCTGTCATACGTATGTTTGGTGATATGAACACCAGCAGAAAAACAGCAATTCTGTTACTCCTTTAACTGTAGTGAGCAATTAAATTTATTAGCATTTTCACACCACTTATGTAGAAGAGGGTCATGGGAGATGGCCTGGAATCTATCTTATGAGAGAAGGATGTCAGCACATCACAGGACACATTTAATTGCAGTTTAGAGTTGCCAATTCTCCCAAGTACATGTCTTTGGACTGGAATAGAAGAAAGCCATGCAAACTCCGTGGGATTCAGACCCGCCAACCTATTTGTGTGAGGCTGCCCCCTGAACCACCGTACCACACGCCTTAGCTTTTTGTCATGGCCGCTGTTGCTGAGTTCCCCACAAGTGACGCATCAGTTTGCGGCTGAATTCTGCAGCTGTCATAGGATGCTGGCATAGGTGCCTGGGTGCTTCAGCCTTCCTCACATACGCTGTTCTCATTCACCCTGAAAGGCAGAGCCGCTAGCCGCGAGCTACGGGACGCCGAGCCTCTGGAACGAGCCAGCCATAAATGGGCCGTTTCCCCCGCTGTTTCCATGCATATTTCATTAGTTCTTGCTCGTTAAAGATTTAGCACAGAAAGCATGAAAGTAGATTTTCTATAAGGCATGTAGGACTCTCTCTGTCAGTCCTGCACTGATGGGGTGCATGGCATCGACAAAAGCACATGCGCAGTCATACCGTTTGCTTGCCTGTGGACTGACAGATGTAGGGAAGCTGCAGTTGTGATGTCGGAGAGCTGAATCTTCATCATACGTGCTGATTGTCTTGTGGCCGCGTAGTTCGCTGTACCCGCCGCTGGACTCAATCACATCTCCATTATTCCTGCCCAACACGCTTCTATGCCCTTGTGGCCTCATTCTGAGCTGAGCCTATTCTGCTCCTCCTATAGGGTTCCACCATCAGCTCCATCCCACTGCTTTCTCCATACGAATAGGACCAGTCCGTTCTCCACCGATGTGCTGACAAGCTGACGGCGATCCGACACACTCACTGCGGAACAGCAACTTAAATTTAGGCGCCGTGCCTGTAATTTCACGGCACCTTTCACTGGGTGGGTGTCTGGATGCCGTGCATGTGCTCACGGGGACAGCGCCTCAAACTGAGCTGACACCACGAAGCGTGCTGCCCGTAGCGCTTCCCCGAGAGTGGCGGCCTGTGGCGCGTTACTTTCCTGCGGTTGTTCCAAATTTAACGAGCTGCTCCAACCCCCCCCGCCTCTGACACCCAGCAGCAACCACTCCTGCTGGTTGTAGCTCATGCTGGTTGTAGCTCCTGCTATGGCTACCAGTTTCAGTCAGCGGGTGGAGCTGCTTGGAGGTGTTCTGAGTAAGGGTTAGGGTGGCACACCGTGGTGCAAGCAGCATAGGGCAGAGGGCTGGGGTACACCTTGGAAAGGATTCCAATCCATCACAGAGCGCACACACACACGCACGCACGCACTCACGCACACACACACACACACACACACACTGTCATCTACATTGCTCCCTATTTCTGCCTTTGATGATTGCGTCTCACGCAGTTATAATTTTTTTTGGCTGAAGAGGTCATATTAGGTGTTAAACAAGACATTTTCCATCTATCCATTTTCAAAACACTTATCCTTGTCAGGGATATGGTGGGCACAGGGGTTGGAGACTGTCCCACCAGGCTGGGACAGGATGACGAGACCTTTATAGCGTGTATTTAACATTAGCATTTTCTGATTCATTCTTCATCTATTTTGGGCTATTTTAAGCCAAAAAAAGTGTTGTATTCAATACCCCATAAAATCTATATAGTCGTTAATTAATGGAGAACATTGCAATCTGAGTTATATGCATGACACCCTTGTTCCGCAGTACCAGTGCACCTGCCGAGAGATAATGAAATACCTTCATCTGACATTCATCTGTTCAGGACGGCTGCATTAAGCCAGTAGGGAAATGCTGCCAACTTGTGAGGAGAAAGGAGAGTCTTTTCCTTCTTAAATTTGACAGCCTTTCCCTTGGTGAAGTGGGAAAAACCACAAAAGAGAAAAGTACATCTGCTGGCTGGCTGGCGTAGCTTCTCTGTGAAAGGAGAGAGAGAGCGAGAGAGAGTGAGTGAGTGAGTGAGTGAGTGAGAGAGAGAGAGAGAGTGAGTGAGTGAACAAACTGCCCCACATGCTGCTTTATTCCGGCACCCTCCTCGGTGATTTAGGGGGCGTGACAGGAGTGCTTGGGACGCGAGTGTTCTCCAGCATCCGGGCCACATGCTGCCTCTGGCGATTCTCAAAACTTTCATTCCTGGAGGACCTCTCGGGCTTGTCTGTGCCACGTTTACAGAGGTCACGTGCCGAGTCGATAATGCACGCCTGTGCCGCGTGGTATTCGGGAAGGAGCTCTCGGGGAGTCATCACTGGGCCGCACGGTCAGGATCGTCTGTGCCACAGAGCTTAAGTGCCCTCCTTTTCGCCCCTTTCATATTGCCGTCCCTTTTAATTGGCGATGCTGATGCTGATGCTGTCTCCTTGGTTACCCGTGCCGGAGTAACTTTGGGTGTGTGGGCTGGCGGTTGGGGTTCAGAATGGCTGTCTGAAAATGTCAAGAAAATTGCTGCTTTTTTTGAGCCAGAAGTATTCATAAGGTGACACATCAGACCCCGACGACCCTATGCCTGCTCAGTGACTTGGAAAGTTACCATGGCAGCCTGATAAACTGATTTACATACACCGCTGGAGGACTGCAGCTGGGGCCTAGGAAGTATCGGTCTCTGAGAAGGAGAAGATGACCTTTGTTTCTCAAAAGTAGGTCTCCCCCTTTTGTTCACACCACCCCCCTCAACACAGAAGCATCTGCCTTTGGTGCCCATTTCTCCTTTGTCTTTATTTTACTGAACTGCTTATAAAACCTGAATAATGTGAGGGAATGTAATGGAAAAGGGAACAAGAGGCGGGACAGTGTCAGGAATCTACTGCCAGTGGCTCAATCTGCCGTCCTTGTCATTCCTGCCTGCTTTAATGAAAAATGTGTTTCTATAACAGCCAGGATGCAGAACATACTGCTAGATAATAAGGAATTTTCCTTGAAAAGTTTTCTGTCTAAATATTGAGGGATCCGCTCTTTTTGAGAGGGAGGTGTGGTATTCTGGGAAAGGGACCATGTGAATGTGTCATTTATTTTATGTCATATGGATAGAAAATTAAACTGTACACAAATGTACCTGGATGTTCGATTTGAAGCTTGACGTAATTTCAGATGCAAAAGCAAGCCTCAGTCACTGGCATTTTTCCAGTGCGCTCCCTATCAGCCAGATAGACCAGCAAACAAGTTCCCATCCTTTTTTTTCCTCCCTGCACTTGTCAGAGGATCCCTAAGCCCTCTGTCCGTCAGAAGAGCGAGTTGTGAAGCCAAACAGCTGAAGCTGCAGAGAACTAACCGCGGCAACAGGGCAGAGCGGCAGCGCAGGACACGGCTTGCGGGCTGTGGATCAGGGAGACGTATCCACAGTGCTGGTGAACGGAGCGAACAGCTCCCCCCCTCCCAAAGGACTGGCGTCGCATCCTGAGCCTCGGGGGCTGATTTCTGCAGACAAAGGGAGAGCTAGTGTTTCTGTGAGTGTGTGTGAGAGGTACAGGCAGGTGAGGCAATTACTAACCGGGGAGAGAGTGCGTTGAGGTGGGAAAAGGCTGCGCTGTCATTAACGGGAAACACAGTAGTTGACGGAAGCTGCCGGCAAACTGAGGAGGGCTGCGTGCCAACACTGAGCTGCAGGTGCGCGGCGGAGAAGGCTGGACAGGAGAGCTGGGTGCCGGGAACAGGACAGCCCCATGCAGAGGGAGCACCGACCACGCTTCAGGGCTGGGTGAGGCATCCCACTTGGGGTCAGCACCGAGGCTCGCATGGGGGTGTCCACGGGGCACACAGACCCATTCATGCTGGGGCATGCTCAGGTCATCTGAGGGCACAAGGGGTCGGGGTCAGGTCTGCAGGCTCCGTTCACTGTGACAATGTTCCGCTCCCTGTCTTTGGCACATGGACAATCCAGCGCGTTGTTGGTTTTTCCTGGTTCGCTTCATGGTGGGGTGCAACAATCGTTCTTTTCTGGATGTAACCCTATTCCACAATCCCATCAAGCACATCCACTATATTAGGGCTGAATCATCTCTGGCTGTGATTAAGGTACATTTCCACTTCAGTTTGCTTGTTTCTTGTGTGTGAGGTTGTCCGAGGGGCTTGCGGGAGCTATGGGGGAGAAGATGATTATATTTCTGCCATGTTCATTTTTACATAAAGATGTTTGCATTTAAATACCGGCTCATTTGTATTCAGCTGAGCGACGTTATCTGCCACTTAATAAAATGTCCTTTTTTGTTATAAACGTAATGAAGTAGATTGCTGGTAGAATCCCAAGTACCTCAGGAAATAATGTGTTGCACTTGAAAGACGCTTATTAATATCTGTTGCTGTAGCAAGCTCATATTTATTCATGCCAAGTGGCTCGGCAAACTGTCAGCATGCTCAGACAGGGGCGCCTGGTAAACGGGCGGCTGTAGGAGGTGCATCCGCGCGCCCTGCCAGTGCGGTGCGCCCCTCGGCGCCGCGGGGCAGGGGAGGACGAGCCCTGCACCCGAACCCGCGTGGTGCCGCTCCAGGCTACTGGTCTCTAGCGCGTTCAGCACGTCGGCCTTTTCCCCCTCGTGTGACTGCTCCCCCCAGTGGGACGCTGCCGGTTTCTCCTGGGTCGCTCCTTATTCTAACTTAATCTGCAGTTTCTGCTGCATCCACCTAATTGATGCCCTTGTAATTATACCATTAGAATTATTAAATAATGAAATGGACTGTAATTAAAGCCTGCATACCAATGGTAATTAATTTTTTCCTTGTCTTGATTGTAAAGGCTTTATACTGCCTTATTTGAACCATCATAGATTCAGAGATATTTATACAGGGATTTTTTTTTTATGTGTTGGACAATGATCAGTGTTTTTTTCGTGCCTTTGAGGATGTGAGCTGCCTTTGAGTGACTGTATGGGCTTACTCACTGCCTTTCCTGTGCTGTGAGAGGCATTGTCTTTAGCCAAAATGCGTGCCTTGTAGCTGCTGTACAGACTCTCGTACAGGCCGGGCTCCTACCCCTCTCGGTGGGGGGGCTTAAAAAGTGAACCCAACGCCTACCATTCAACCCTTCCCCCAATAGGATGGGCTTTCCCCTCCGTGCTATAAGCCCTCTCAGAAGATGGTGCGTAGGCCGTGGGGCAGAAATGCGCTTTCCATCAAATTCTGACCTGCGGCTGATCCCAGAATGGATGGTGGCGGAGAGAAGAATGTGCACAGCTTGTCAGAGGAGCAGCGCAAGATGTGCATGCTACAGGGGTGCGGTGCTGAGCTAATGGCTAATAGGATCTTTTTGTGCTGCAACAGAGCAGTGCCTTTGCTTTGCCCCTGACCTGCACCGCAGCATTGCATTTATAATGCAGGTTTCATAATGCAGCACCAACATGCTCAGGTGGTGCTTAATTGATTACCCTGCTGCTAGTGAGATGTTATATAAGAAGCATCCAGCTGTCAAAGAGCCAATTTAGGCAGAATCGCTGCTAGGCTGAGCGGTGACCAGTAACAAGTGCTGGGTAACAGTGAGAGAAGAGCCGTACAAACACTGCTTAGAACCTCACATCAGGAAAAAGCTACACAGATAAATACCACCAAAGAGAATGCGGTAGGAACTAAGTCAAAGTGTGAAATGCAAGAACAGAGAGTCCTGCAGTGTCAACTAAAACTGTATCAATAGCAGAGTCAATGCAGGCAGAGTTAGAGAGGGTCACTGATAAGCTGAGGATCGTTGAGCCTTTCACAGGAGAGGGGTGGATATTGTGACAGTCGAGGGTATGATGGAGCATAAATCCAAATGTTCAGCTCATTACACTATTTGCTGCAGTATATAAGCAATGTTGCATTGAGGACGGCAACAGCGCTTCATTACGTATTTACCCACCTGTGAAGGACTCATACTCTCCTCTAAGAACACAAAGGAACATGGGATGGACTGAGAACTTACTGCAGGAAGCAAAGCATTTTGTGGACCATTAGTGTCGTCTTTAATTAATTTTCGTTCCGGGTTCCTGGGTTTTCCCACTGGTGAGCCGGGCTGCTAATAGAAGTAGTTTTGGGAGATCTCTATTAGGGCTATCACTTTTATTTAGTCGCTTAATGTGAAAACTAGGAATGGAGCCACGGGACATGTGGATTAGACAGGGAAAGTCGTAGTGTACGGTGGGACAGGGACAGGTTGAACACCTTTTGAAGGCAAACGCAGAAACGAAGCTGTTTCTGCACGCGCAACACACACACTCAGGTGGGGAATTTGGGTACTGGGGTCAAAATCACAGTCAAGGTTACTGCCTGAAAGAATGCGATGTAACACACCAACTGCAGTATTGTCAGAATTCGGGACAGGTGGAACTAATCAGCATGAAATCTCCAGTCACCTGACTGTCCCCCCCCGCCCCTTCTTGTACACAAATATGACGTGCTTTGTGGGCACCAAAGCCAGGGCTTCTCCTCGTTTTCCATTCACATTGGTGAATTCTTTTCCTTTATGAAAAAAGATTCAGTAATCAGTAAAAGCCTATGGCCATAGCACTGCCTTTATTTGAGAGAAAAATGTACATGTAGGTTAGGGCTTCAGCAAGATTTTTGCTTGTATTGTAATGTAATTGTAGTTTTGCTTGACAAGAGTAGGACATGCCATTCATCTGCAGTGTAATATGTGAGGATCTACCCAGACATCCTCAGCAAGATTCTACACTAGTCAGCAGGTGGTATTATGTTAATAGAATTTTAATGTTGGCTCAAAATAACTTCAGAAGAAGCAAGAATTATTATTTATATTCATCCTGTCCTCTGTGCAAACTTCCGTGTCTTTGCCTAACCTGAAGTTCTTTGGTATGACGCACATTAGGGCTGTGGAAAGTTTATATGTTAAACAGTTCTGGTTAAAAGCTCCTTAATGGTGAGTTATTTGTAGCTTAGTCCCAAGTGACCTGAAGCGTTTGCATTAATTAACCTGGATGGGTTGTACCTCGGTATGGCATCTTGGTCACGGCAGAGCGAGCTGTCCCACCTGAGATTCAAAGGCGCACTCTCAGGCGTGTGGTGCCCTGGGCCTACTGCCAGCCAGTGTGGCGATTTACTTCAGACTGCATACTGTACAAGATGTCCAGTAAAGTTTGATATTTATCTGTATACTGGGTCTGTCTCTGTTTCAGTTCGAACATTCAACATTTGGAGGCCACAAACTGAGCTCCTCGATTCTGTCTCCTGTGAGCCACAGTGTTCAGTATCACTGTGTGAGGACACTGTTACCCAAACCATGTGCGCTCTTTTCTGGCATCCCAAAATGCTGCTTCAGCCGTTTGCCAGCTCCGCAGTACCCGTGCTGCCTTAAACCAAAGCCATCTGCAGACTAACTCTGTATGTTCCCAAGGTATCCAGGTGGTTTGGCCAGAAGTACACTTCAAGGGCGCATGGTGTAAAAATACAACAGCCATTGTTAGTGCAAGGTCAGCAAGCATGGGGGGGTGGAGCGATGTAGAGACACCTATTAGGGTCCTGTCCTGACAGTGAAATAAGGCAGCCAAGGTGAACGGCTCCCCCATCTAAAATGCTGAAGTGTTGGTAGTGGATGGGGGGAGGTTGTAATTGATGGGTTTAGGTCAGGCAGATCTGGCAGTAGCCTTGTCGATGCAGGAAGATCCGCCATCAAGGACGGCATCCTTATTTTGTTTATACTCTACAGAGCGCTTGGCATTCAGGAAGATTCCCAGCTACGTCTAACAATTATTACAGGTGCCTAGTGCTTGCACGCACACTGTGAAGATTAAGTACCCAAGCACAGTTTTACATGCTCTCAAGGGTGTTTTCTGTTTACACGCAGCAAAACTCTGATTGCATAATAGATACCAAAGGACAGGATGACATGCTACATCAGCAGCACGGCGTTGGGGAGACTAAATCACAGCCCACTGTCCCCCTGGGATATTCCAGGGCTGCATAAGCTGTGCTGATTCTTCACAGGCAGCTGACCTGTTTGCATCTATAGCAGCCTACTTGACTGCCGGTATGCCTTTAGCAGGGTTCATCACTCGATATCATCGCTGCTTGCCAGCGCAATTAAAGACGCCCCCCTCTCGTCACAGTGGCTGCCTTTGGGTATCGCTTTCGGAAAGATGGGTGACAGCGGAGCCGTCTGGCGGTCAGCCGCCGTCACGTTTCAGCGCGCCCGAGCCGAAATGCATGCACGTTATGCACGTCTGTATGCACTGCAGAGGGGCTTCAGATGCAGAGCGCCCGCCAGTCCTGGTCCTTGCTGCCAACTTTCTGCTAGATACTCAGGCTGAATTGCTTGAGTGGATAGATGATCTTGAATAACTATCTCGTCAAGCGTTTGCCGTGTGACAGCGGGGCTGCCGTAAAACGGGGTGGAAACCTTAAATGATTCAGGGGGCTCAGATGTGGGCTGGGGCCCTGGAACAAACCAGCAGAGCTTAAACTTGTTACTATGTGGGTGGGGGCCCGCGGTTTGTAGCCTCGGCCGTGTGTGACAGTAATTATATGCTGATTTATTTGCGGCGTGTTTAGGGTTTGGCTTGTTGTGCCCTATGGTCAGGCAGTGTTGGTGGTGTGTTAAACCTTCATCGTGAAGCCCCCCCGCCCCCGGGGCAGGCGATTCCTGCCAAACGTCCCCATGAGAACCGCGGGTTTCTCTCGCGCCTTTGGCAGGGGCCTCCCTCCCGCTCTCCGTCTCCGTCTGCCAGCAATCCCCTGCCCTCTTGTAGGCGCTGAAACAGAAACCCATTACCGGAAATCGGTAAATCTCCCTCTACCAGCCTCTGCCAGTGACACAAACTGCAAATAGCGCAGTTCTCTCTGCAGCCTATATGAGTGCGGCTCGCTTCCCAAGCAGTACGTGGTGGTTGACACAGATCCCTCGCTGTATGTGTCAGCTCTGCTGCCGTCAGAACTGCCCGCCGGACCGATGGGAATGCCTGCCTTCCTCCGTTGGATCCGACCAACCCCGGATTTCTCAGGAGAATTAAAATAGATCAGGGAGCCAAGACACTTCATCTCCAGCTTAACACTCAGTCTTCAGAAGACAGGTAGTACTACAGAAAAACGAAACGTCACAGACTGTGTACTTGAAGAGTACGGCCATGTTGTGTACAAAAGACCCCTGTTTTTTTCCCCTGCTTTCCCCTGTGTCAGTGGTGATTGCGGCATTATGGCTGCACCCTGGCATACTATTATTATCCTGATGCTTAGTTGGCACTTTTATTGAAAGTGGCCCGTGATTTTCCCCCATTTATATAGATGATTTTTAACGGGACATAATGGGCGATACATGTTTTGCAGGCATTTGAGCGAAAAGGTCACAAGGACCTCTCTCGAGGCAAGTCACTCTTGGGAGAATAAAAAGGTCACTAAAGAGCAGCAGGAGATAGAATGGCATATCCTAGGACCATGATGCACCTGCAAAAATGTGGGCTACAGGGCAGCACTGGAGAACACGGGCACTACCACTGTCTGCTGTAATAACAATTTGTTGAATCTTAGTCTAGTATCACAAGGGCTACAAATATTAATGGGCATGACCCGGTGAAATGAGTCTTTCTTGATCTCGACCAATGAACCTGTGAATGTCTGTATACAACTTAAATCCCCAATTGCCTTGACCTTAATTCACATTTTATTTATTTAGCAGATGCCTTTGTGCAAAGCAACATACAACTGAGGGTCAGAGAGCAGGGTCAAACAGTGTCCCTGGAGTTATTGGGTTTAAGGGTCATGCTCAGGGGCCCAACGGCAGCATCACTCTGCCAGGCACATGTTTTGAGCCGTCAACCTTCTCTGAAGTTGGTGGGAATCGTCCTGCCATGGCCTGATTCCAATAATTCCATCCGAGTTCTTAAAAGTGCGGTCACCGAGAAGCTGGTCTTCAAGTGTGGCAGTCTGCAGTCCAGATGGCACATTCTGTCCATGAGCCGAAGGACCCTCAGTCACTAGACATTGAGTAGTATCTCAAGACTCACTTATAACAGTAGTTTAAGTTTCAAACCAATATGAAGGAAAAGCCCTGACTATGGGGAAATGGTTTCCAAATTGTGCATAAGAGATTCAGCACATCCTGGATTACAGGTCATTTTGAATCGAAATAGAATTATCTATTCATAACCTATACTGTACATTATCAAGGAAATCAATGACTGGCAATATCCTCTCCCTTTTTACCTTTTACCTGTCTCAGGTGAGGTAAGTTTACCTGTGTCTCAGATAAGCGTCAAAAAATGGATGGATGGACGGACAGACAGACACACTCTGTCCATCTGAGAACCTCAGACCAGTCATGGTTAAATTCTGTTTGAACTAGTGTGCGTGCTTAATTTGGTGGCGTCTATATTTGTTGTTATTGTGCATCCTTGAAAGGTTGAGCTTTTAATTAAAATCGCACTGGAACATATTCTGCTACTACACCAGTAGTATTTTATAAACTATTTAGTGTTTGTGTGCCCATTTCAGAGGGACGTGTAGAAAAATATACATTACATTGCTGTGTTAACAATTCTGTAGGCTTACTGCAATCCAAAGTAATTGGTTAATTTACGATGGAAATTGAATCTCACTTCTTCTGGGTGCAAATTGGCCATCGACGTAGTGCATGCTGTAAACAACGGTAGACTCTCTGGCGTTCATTACCAGAGCCGTCGGTTCCTGTCATCGGAACACGAGGCTCGCTGGATGCTCTGGACTCTTTCGATCGACCTCAGCTCGCAGTGGTATTAATGAAGTATTTACCTCGTAACCTGCTATTACAGGTGTCAGTCGGGCTGTAATTAATGTTTACTGTAAAACCAGCAGGACTCTGGCCCTTGTTCAAAGAGGATGATGTCACACCCCAGCTTTACAGGAACAGGATCTGCAGCTGTCATCGCTACATGCTAAAATCTCATCACCTTGCTTGACCTCCTCTTCTGTCCTCTTTAATTGCTATTTTTGGCCATTTGTCAAGATTCGGGAGTTTGTCTGTCATGTGCACAGTAAACAGTCAGTTCCACTTATGTAATGAAAATCTCACTTTACATGTCCTGCCGCTAAGTTCAAATGCGCACAAAACACAAAACAAAAGTAGCAATTCAGGTGCCAAGTATAAATTCAGGTGCATGTGCAGTAACACAATAAGTATAATTACAATCATCAGAAAGTAGAACATTGTGTTGCAACATTGCGCTAGATGTTTAATACAATACAATGTAAATTTTTGGTCTGTTCCTTCGTGATTCTCAGTTTGAATCCAATGAATGTTGCCATACCTTTCTATCCATGGGTGATAACAACGTGTCCTATTGCTGATGCAAATAATATCCCTCACTCTGCACAATTATAGGAAATCCTTATTTCAGATGGACTTTCCTCCATAAATATGCCATTTAAACACCCAGCTGTCAATCTGATCTCACTCTCACTGGCTCTATCATTGTCCATGTGCTCTCTTCTTCCAGCTGTATATGTGAATTGTATGACTGTGTAAAAAGGGAAGAAGCCAAAGGGCAGGAAAGCCAGCCATATCTGCTTGGGTCTGATGTGGCTCTACGGCTGCATGTACAGCAGTGAGCAGCCGGTAAAGAGGAAATACTTCATTCTTCTTTTCATTATTTCATTTTGCCACAGTCGTCTGATTATAAATAAACCAAATGGAATTAGGTTATCAACTTATGCAATATGCTGTAATTCGGTTGGGCCCTTCCTAATTCCCCTTTGTGTGGAATATCTCTTCTGTTCCTTTTAATTGTAATGAATACAGAACCACTGGCTTTATTTCAGCCAATAAGTTATGGTAACAGATATGTCAGGCCCACCCCCCTAGCCAAAGTGAAGCTACCAGCTCTGGCCAATTTTCTGCAGATAATAAAAAAAAAAGTGAGGTGTCTGGCTGGATGATTTCAGGTAGACGTTTTCTACCATGGTGGAAAGCAGTAATTGCACTGAATGGATGGTCTCCAGATGCTGCTTGTGTTATCAACAGTGTAAACTCAATCCCGGTGACAAGTAATCCTGTGCCAGCTGGTGGCTTCGCTACTTTATGTGGCGTGGTGGGGGGTCAGGCCCCCCCACAGCAGCCCTGAGTTCTCCTTGTCTACACTTGGGACAGCAGGGTTTTGCAGGCAATTTGTAAGCCGTCCAACAAGCCTGGAGAGTTTGAGCCAGGTGTGAAATTCAGGAAATGCTGCACATTTGCTTTCGTTTGTTCGGCTAACGGCCTTAGTGTGAGTAGTTATTTTTCCACAAGGTCACACCCCAGGAAAGAAACAGAATCCAATACAATTTGTTTATTTGTATGGGTGACTCAGGGCATAGGCAAACTTAGTGGCTGCTTAGGGTCTAGTAGCCATCAGAAGCTTCCCCATCAGAATTGGAGAGAAGATGACAAATGACAACTAGGTTAATCAAATTTTGCTTAGGGCTCCAAAAATGGTTGGGTTAGCCGGGTGCTGAGGGAGATGCGTGAAGAAAGCGAGCACTCCAGTCCTTTAAATTCAGCACATGGTCAACCACATCTTCATGGCGAAGAGTGGAGTTTTGCCCCTGATTTATACAATGCCTTTGATGGATTTGATGTGACAGTATGAGGAGACTGCCTGGCAAATCTTTAGCCTCTGCAGTCAGAGTGTAATCTTCACCAGCTTAAACTCCATCAGTCACAGCAGAGCCCGCGCAGTTTCTCATCATCAGCCAGAGACGTGGCTAATTAATCCTGCTCCGTGGGCCTGGGGGATGGCTGGCAGGCTCTCCCAGGCGGGGGAGTTCTGCGCTTGTGGCAGGTGCACCTCCAGGGACTGGCAAGCTACAGAAATGAATGAGTGTGCGTTCGGTGCCCTCGGGTCAGCTCTCAGAATAGAAGACGTTCCTGTTGCTCTGTGGGACACACATATGGAGCATGGTAGCATTTCCTGTAATCCTCAGTGTCTCTTGGAAGGAATCTCTGGTTAATGTCCCAACAAGTAAGATTTTCCCCATGTGATTATGTTACAGAAAGTGAGTTCACGTCAGTGTGCAGTACTAGGTACAACAGATTAATTGCCTACTAAGACCATCGCTAAAAGTCTTCATATCTTGTTGCTATGGCGTCATAATGGCTATAATATCCTTTGTTGAAAGGCAAGCATGGCTGTACTCAAAGTGGTGCTGGAAGTTGTCAAAGGGAGTGGGTACAGAACAGGGCTGAGTTCTCCGATAACGGTGTCTCTTAGCGTGTTGTAAAGACTTGAAGACTTCTATAACTTACTGAAGTTGTGCACTTTTCCACGCCTGTTCTGCGAACTATCCCTTAAAAGGTTGCTTAAGGGATAGCTTCTTAAGGGCAATGTAACAAGCTGCCGTCCATGGGGATGGTGACTGATTGGTTGATGGTAATGACTCGAGAATCGATTATTCCCTCCTAGCAGCAACTGCTTGACTGTGGCGTGAGAGAACGTGGTGTTCTTTATAAATATAACACTGCAGGAATGCTTCAAAATGTGGCATTAATCAGAACTGGGGAGAAGCTAAAAATAATATACGAAATTAAAAAACTGAATCATCTACCCGTAAATGTGATTTTTACCGACTGGGTGCACAAACCCGCCTCCCCAGATTGCAATATCACATCATTTTATTTTTATTTGTTCTATAAAACACCTGCGTGCACCAATATGTGTGCATGTCATTGATATTGGGATGAGTAATGGCACAGTAGGCAAAGGAAAAGTTGCATTACTGTCTTAACATAAGAGAATGTCCAGCGTGCTACACTGACTGCTAAGGACTCTTCCAGGGTGTTTTTGGGGGGAAATATATTAGACTTATATGTAAATGAGCCTGCAGTGTCAACTCTTATCAACCTCATGAACCAAAGTTCTGACATACTGTGACATTGGCACATTTAAAGAGGCGTGTGCATTCCAGGGGCGTCAGAAACTGGTCGGAACGCGTCCACCCCAATATCGCCGGAACCCCCCCCCCCCTTCCTTCCCAATAAATAAACACATACATAATCAACAGTGCATTCCTTATCTTTTGTTATGAATCCACATAATCCACACCGCTAAGTGATAGCTAAGACTGGTTCAGGCCAACCTTACAAAAGTATCTCTTACAAAACATATACTTAGCTAAGGACGTTTTGGAGAACACATCGGAATGTGAAGGTTCAACTTAAGGTAAAACTGACAGATGACATAGGTTTTGGGGAACTCATCCCAGGGCCAGACCGTTTCCCTTTGTGGCATCACCATCTCACATCCTCGCCATCCTCGGGTGCATCTCTCTGGGGCCACATGCAATGACTCGCCATGCCTCAGCTCCATATCCACAATGCCCTTAATCCAGCCTTTCCCTGGACACAGGTATAAAATCAGGCATAAAATCTCGTTCCAGACACACCTCAATCATCCCCATGCAAGGGATGTCTGCAAAGACAGCAGAACAGCTGTAAGAACTGTCAGAATCTCCCTCAAAAAATTCATGAAAAAATGACGGTAGTGTTCAGCCAAGGTACCTAGCAGCCCTAAGACATTTCATCTTTTCATCTTTTTAGACTTTTTCTTCGAGTGTGCCAGCAGTTATCGTGCAGTTGCATTTTCCTAGGGGGAAGAAACTTCTCCTGCCCTATATACTACGCCGGTGTGTCAGCAGTGAGATTATCAGCAGTTTGAGACACGGCGTTAAAACATTCTGATTGCTGTAAGAGTAGGGAATGCCAAAGTAGGCCAGGGAGACACGCGAACACACTGAAATGTGTCCATGCTGCTGGTGCATCCATGTAGTTTCTGACTTTCAATAATCAAAACTGTACTGATTTATCAGTAATATTAAGTATTTAACAGATTGTGAATTTAACAGATTAAGAGCCCCAAAATGTAAAATTATAGATTAATATCTTAATCTAGCAATTAATGGTTAAAAAGGAGTGACATCAGTGTCATTGCCGTGCTCCTGATGTAGCATTGACTGTTCTTGCTGGTTCAGCAAGGTTCTCCCTCCCAGAGTCGTGCCCCCACCCACACCCATGCCAGTGTGGCCTTAGTGCCACCGCGCAGCTGTCCGCCCACCGCCATGACGCCGAGTTATGGAAAAAGCCTCTCTGCTTCCCAGAGGAAATGAGAAACATGAAAACTGTCAGGAGTTTCACTTGGTCAGGTCTACTTAGCAAAGCTAGAATCTGTACTGTTTTGACACCTGTACTAAACCTGGAGTCAGTGTTATGAAACCTTAATACATTCTCACTCAGCAGCTGTCTGAGACTTATTTTCCCCAGCAATGCATGGATAATGACAAGTAAGCTAAAATAAAACGATACCCTTATCATTACACTGTATGCTGCATGTCCCCCTATCTTCTACTATTCCAGCAATCGAGCCGTCGTCATTAATTAATTAATGTGGATATTATATAGCTGTCTGGGTCACTTTTACTCATTTTTGCTCAGTGACGAGAGAGAGGTGGATCTGCCACAGATGTTTCTAAAACAGAAAAAACCAGGAAGGACAGCCAGGCCTGGTGCTGACCATGAGTCTGGCCACTCCCATGTCAGGGCACTGGTGAACATGGCAGGCAAACCGTGCTATGAAACTAAAATGTGTGTAATCAGCCAATTATTTCTACTCCAGAATTCTTAGTAATAGCAGTACTATTATAAAATTGCAGCGCTGCCTTCTGACAGTATCTTTGGCTTCCAGATAACATGGTTCAATTGTTTGATGACTGATGCCATCCAAGTTCTTGCTGGTCATCTTCTTTATCTTTTACCAACAGCCTTTCCAAACATTATGGTCTTTTTCAACGGAATTGAAAGCTCTCTCTTAGATTATTTACTGCCATGCTGCATCTGTGTTTGACACATTTTAGACTTGAAATTAATATCTTGTATGTATGTTGTTGCAACTGGGTTCAAATGTTCCTGCCCCTTAAGTTCAATATACTTTTACACTGTTTTTTGCATGACATGTAAACACTTTAAATGTCAGGAACGCCTTAGAGCATTGCTTTCGCGTAACCTCCCTGCCCTTTACAAGTCTGCTTGACTCAGTTTCCCAGTAGGTCTCCCAGTGGGACCTGGCCTGTCCCTAGAGCAGCAAATCTAGACCCTTGGAACAGCTTAGGCTGATATTGTAATAATGCGGTTAAAGGAGTCAATGGCCTTGCTTGGATGCTCTAAAAACTCCATTAGTCTTCATAACTCTCAACGAATGACCAGTCCTTAACAAAAGCAGCCAATAACCATGTCTGCTCTCATCTCATCCTCGATAAGGATGTTTGAGAAGATGGTTCCTTTGCCTCAGCGATTTAGAACTATGCGTCTCACAGAATTGTCCATCAAAGACACTTTTAATAGGCAGATTTCAATTACCTTAGATAAAAATCCATAATAACTAACCATGCCATACTACAAAAAAAAACAGTATTGTCAGATCAAGGTCACAACACTGACATTCAGGCACCATCACTTTCCAACATGTTGACAAGCTTCCAGAGGGATAATCTATCATCTGCTTGCGAGACTCCTGTGTAATCTATCGAGGGCTCCAGCTGGGCTATTGATTGAATCATTTTACAACACCATAGCAATAATTTTCTCATGGAGAATAATATAATGTTATCGATGGTCGGAAATCATTGTGACCCTGTACTGGATGGGCAACTATGGAAGATGGATGGATAGACAAATTCTAGTGATTCTTGTGAATTTCCGATGCTGTTAATATTAGGGTATTACTGAAAAAGTTTAATAGCAAGGTGGCACGTAACGGATATCTAAAACAATTTGTGTTATTTTGTTGCTGTGTTATTCTTTTATTAACACCATGGAGAAAATGGAAATAGGACTGGGGTGGAAAACACAAATGGGAATTAGAAACGGGAATCGGCACCTCCTAGGAAAATGTGTCCCTATCCTGCCAGGACCCATGGGAAATGTGTAATGGGAGCATGGTGCTGTCTCGTCTCAGTAGACTGCATAATGGATGGTTTCATTCTTTGGGGGCAGGTAATTCATTATTATTTTATTTTCAGATGCTTGATATGTGTGTCATATTTCACGTAAATACGGGTGTTATTGTGATTTAGAATATATCTTTTGCCATTTAACAGGCTTTTGATTTCAGTGTCTTATCGTGGGTTTTAGCGGACAGTGAGTGATGGTGGACGCCCCCCTCCCCCACTTTAGCCTGTTAAGTCGAGACTGTTCTGCAGAGCAGCAGGATTGAAAGCCTCTAAAGCCTCGCATTTGTTTCCGCTCGCAGTGAGCGCGCTCGGCTGGCTCTTGGAACAGACATGGTGCAGGCAGACCTCCGCGGCGCCTTGGCCGCTGCACACCTTTCCCGTGGCTCTGCGTTTGGAGCTGCTTCAGTTGCTGGAGGGGATTTTTCATATGCTGACTCCCACAGACTACCACGTCCATCCCGCTCTCTCTCTCTCTCTCTCTCTCACTGCGGAGCGAGGAGCTGCACCTCCTTGGTGGTGTAATATGCCGCATTGTGCCCACGATTGCTGATGGGCTATGACAGATGGCTGGGCCAGCAGAAACTGCTGCCCCCTTTGCACATGCTGATGTTGGTAACATGGATTAACGCTGTTATGTGCTTATTATAGACTCGTAATCGCTGTCATACTTTATTGATGTGCGTCAGGGACATACATTGGTGCCTTTCACTGAATTCCCAACACTGGGCTATAGCAAGGCTTCTTGCACTTCATGTCCTTACAAAGAATTTGGGTCTAATCTTCAGTGCCTTAGCCAGCTTTACTGAGTCTGTTCTCCTGCAGGCCAGAACATTATTTCAGTGTGAGCCTAATCATCTGCCATGTGGGAGCACGGGAGCAGATGTGAAGCATCACTGGCATCACTCCACTAAGAGGGATGAGTTTAAGCTGGGCTCAAACTACTCTGTGTGTTTTGGCCTCTTGATAACCCCGCAGGTACCTTCCCATTGTTGGCTAGCAGAGTGTCAAGTAGTTGCTGGAAATCTGCTGGATTTAGCTATGCACTGCAGTGTGGAAAAAATAATTAGCCTGTCAGGGAGTGTCTGGGAAACGGAGAAGTCTGTGGCAGAGGAACTCAAGGCTTTGGGAGGAAGTTTCCAAAACTGCCGCTAAAAAACTCTGCATAGGATGATCCGTTTTGGGAACAGACGTACTCTCGATGAGTGTCGCAGACCGATCCCCACACAGGTTTGCAACTCTGTGACCAGCATTTTCAAAAACAAAAGAGAAACCGAATCGCAGAGTTTATTTCTGCAACGGGCAAGCGTTACCCGAGTTCTGCGTAATTCCCTAAATGCTGCAGTGCATGCTGTGAACGGTGTTCTGTGAGCAGAAGCAGACCACAGAGGAGGTCAGGGCATGAGCTAAATGTAAAAAGCAGGGCTCTGCCTGCGGGTCTGTCCTTCATTTAACCACGGGCCGTGCCCTGTGCTGTTCAGCAGGCGCCAGTGGAAGTGGCTCTCCCAGGGAGACCTTCACAGTGCTGCCCTTCCGCATGGATCTGAGTGGGCAGGTAAACCGAGTGCGGGCTCGATTGGCTCCCTCTCTGTACCCGGAAGTCCAGGTCATGGAGGGATGTTCCTTCTGCATGTGGACTCTGCATCACTGCCATGGAAAGAGGAGAACCTTCTGCACGTGCATGGGTGTCTGTGCATCTGTGTGTGTCAGAACATGCTGTAGTACCAGTGTGCACCCACTTGTATGCAATTCTGGGATTGTTCATGACGTGGCCAGAATGGTCGCTTGGAGAGGACACATGCAAAGAGGAACCGAACATATGTTCTCATTCTTAGCATGCATCTGCAATGTTTCCCTTCGTTCACACTACTACAGGTTGTTAGCTCTGAGGAACCCAGTGTTCTGAAGAAAATTACAATGCATATATTGGCAAACTATTCAACCATTGGCTTCTGAATTCACTTATCGTTTGGAGACTTCAAAAAAAAAAAAAGGTTGTCCAACGATACCAACAATTTTTACGTGAGCTAAATCTCTCAATGTATGACTCTCTTAAACGTCCTGCTTGAATAATACCATCCCACAGCTGCTTCCAAAATGGGAACATTCCGGAGGGCCACTTCTGCCCAGATGTCGATGCCATGTTTATCGACCCTGTTTACTGGGTTCATGTCCTTATCTGAGACTGGATTGTCACCTACCCCGGTGTCAGGGCCGTGGAGATCATGGATGACCTTCACTGTCCTCAGTGACGGAAGAACATCGTAGCAGCAATCATGGTTTGGGCCGAGGTGTTGGGATGAGACATACACGGCTTATGCAACTCATTTTTTGGACTGTGGGGGTGATATTGGGGATTTGTTTCAAAGCAGTGCCTAAGCGTGAGCTTATAGCTCGCATAGCTTAATAAACACTGAGGCGTAGGTCTGCCACTGCAATGTACATCAAAATAACAACTGCAGGGCCACAGGCATACAGTGATGCTCAGAGACCAGCTAGCGTTTCATCAAGTCCTTCCCACCCACATAAATGAAAAAAAATGGTAGGTAATGCTCCTGTTGCACAACGTAGGTACGGCTTTAGAGTCCCTCTAAACTCAGCACCACATTTTCTGTGTGTATAGATGGACCAGTCCTCGGCAGGGCTCTTCATTTTTGCATAAGGCCCCTGGATAGAGCGGGACTGATGATTGATGTGCTACTGGATGGCAAGAACGAGTCAACTTGAGAAACGGGATGGAGCAGAGGCATCAGTCACCATGCCCACCATCCTGACAGAGGCAGGTGGCCCTTCCTGTATTGTTCTCCGCAAGAGATAATTATGTTCCTGTTCACATAGGCTGCTGATACTTACAAAGTGAGATAAGGTTTGATGAAGACCTCCATCTATGCAGGTCTGAAAATGTAAGTCATCATCATTAATTAGTAAAAGATTCTGTGTGCTTGAAGTGCATCTTCTCCTCCATTTCATACGGCCTCCCACGTAATGTGCTCAGCCTCACTGCCTTTCCCCCGATGCCTGTGTACCAGTGACAGGAACAAAGCACCAAAGCTTTTGACCGAGACAAATGACTGCTGCTGGGCTAATACTCCAGCTGAAGGCTGTGCGGTCCACTTTCTTTGCAGATGTCACCCTACATAGCTGTGTCATTAGTAGCCCAATTTCCACACAATACATTTAAAACCCTGGTAGTGCTTGACAAGATTAAGGGGTTGAGCCCTTGGCTAATTCTCGGAGACTCGTGCTTGCAGTTAGAGTTTAGAGCCCTGTTGTGGTTTGCTTTTGGTGGCTGGCAAATGAAGTCTGACAGCTACTGTAGTCTATGAAAATGGTGATGGTGTATGAGGTTTTTAGCCTCGTCACACAATAGGTGTATATCATGCAGGTTGAGCGAGTAAATGGCCTTGGATGAGATGAGGAAGTGGAGAGGCTAGACTAGCAAAGCACCTGCAGAACCGAGAGGGTCAGATCATCTGAACTTGAAAAAACTGTATCTCTTATAATGTGACAGGCATTTACCATGTGGGTAGGGGTAGGGGTAGGGCAGGGTAGGGCAGGGTAGGGTAGGGTAGGGTAGGGTAGGGTAGGGTAGGGTTGGGTTGGGTAGGGTAGGGTAGGGCAGGGCAGGGTTGGGTAGGGTAGGGTAGGACAGAGCAGATCTTTATTGTCATTTTAAAAACAACAAAAGACTATTTAGCAGCTCTAGGATAGACAGCATAAAAAATTACAAAACAATACTTAACCTAAATGTAAACATAACATAAATAATGGATTCTGGATATACAAAACACATCATTTTCCTCTTTGCTTTTGTTAACAGTTTGTAAAACACAACCACTCAGAACCAATTCTTAAACTAAAAATAGCTGCCAACAGTACAGTATTTTTTTTGGCTTAGGCAGAGATAGGTAAAACAATGCAAATGATAAGTTTAATGTGTCAGTGCTAGGGATAATGTTTGTGTGGCGCTTTACTGGACCTGAGATCTCCACTAATCTAATTTTACCATCTCTTTGTACTAAAAAGCCAGCTGAAATGGATTGCCTGTGTAAGATTATGAAAACTTTAGCTGAGCCAGATAGACCGTGATGGAGCGTCTCTGTAAGAATTCTTAAGCTCTGGCCTGTGGGCGGCTGGGTCTACATTGGCAAAAGTGCGTAGTAAAGTGCGTGGTAACTCAACCATTCAACATATTATAACAACCACTCTATGTTTAGTGACCATTCACAAGTCCAACCATAAAAAAAAAGTTAATTTTCGACCAATGGGTGCATTTGCAATCGAGTTTCATATGCCTGACAATAACGTACACCATAGTGAGAGAGGTATTTGGAGTAATATGTACAAAATGTTGTTAAAAATGTCCACTTCATGAAGGATAGAGGAAATCTGAGTGTGCGAGGCTGAAGTAAAGCCGTAAGTACAGTTGCGGTTACTCCTGGTCCCTCGTGATTTTCTCTTGCCGACCATTTTGCTTAACGACATACTCATTGGAATGGGACTTGGTTGAATGAGTGGAAGCAGTTTGCTTTATAGAGAATGAGACTTGGAAAGCAGCCATCACATATAATTTTTTGTAATGTATGAACATAGTTTTAATATCCAAATGCCTGTTGCAACGTTGGTGTAGCTCTTAGGGACGGCAGTTTTTTTTATTTTAATATTTTTTTTGTAATTATAATGGTTTGTAAGTTACTTTAAATATCTTCAGCATCACTGAGTGCCCAGTGCTAGGGAGCATTCCAGACTGCGGTCACGTGTAAGCAGCAATTACAGATGGACTGCCAAGGTGAAATGGAAGGCTAAGTGTCAGCTCGTTAATCCTCCAAGTGCTGTAGCCGTGTGTAAATGCCTTTCCCTCCATCTCAGCTCTTGACAGGAGTTGGGCTGGTGACAAACAGCAGTTTCGCTCAAATATGCAATGGAAATTAGATTTCCCCAGTCGCCTGCGCCTGGGCCAATTAAGCTGTAATGATCTTCGTCAGGGATGCCGGGGGACACGGGGCTTGTTAGGGACCACTCCTAGAGCACTGTCTTGGCAGCGTGGCCGGACAGCACGTGGAGCTGTTGACAGGGATGTGGCTTTGCTGTCTTTCTGTTCTGTGCTTTAGGCTTAGGGACAGCTGAATGGGACTTTTAAGGTCATTCTAACCTCACTTATGTCTAGAGGCTTTTTCCCCATTGCAACACAAAGGTTAATCTGTCATTTTTGGAAAGGTAGGTAAGACTACCTTTACGTACCTACAGTAAGGTCCCATTGACTACAATGATCCGGGACTTTTTCCAGTCTTGCTATGTTCTTTTAATGAACCTTAATGCCATTATAACCCTTGAAGTTGTGACTAATTCAACAGTATTTTAAATGAAAAGTTGTGGGAGAACGAAGCATAATGAGTATGAGTAATGGAACAGAAGATGGCAGAGATCCATGCCCTGTCGCTGAAATACTTCCCCATTTTCTCCACTGAGTACTTTTCCAGAGATTTCACAGACACTACGAGAGCCTCAAACTACAATAACCCCCGACCCCCCCCCCCCCACCATCCACACTGTTTTGCGTATCCTGAAAGGCCTGAAAAAGGCTGTGCTTTTAATGTATCCTAGTTATGGACCCATCTCAGGAATTCTGTTTGTTCAGATGAAGATGCAAGACCTCAGTACCACACTGCTGTTTCTGCATTTATTGCCACATAGTTAATTTTAATTGCTGTTATCCAACATGCTATGTGTGTGCCTGTATTGCATTCAGTAGTGATGTGGTATTTTATCATATTACATAAGAAATATTTAGACGAGGTTCTTCTAATAATAATTATTGCAAGATTAATTTCTTGCGGTCCACATAAATTATATTTTTTGAGACTGCCTCATTGCTCGATGCAGTTCTTGTAGCTTTACTGGATTGAAAAAAATCACGTCGGGCAGAATCGTTTGTCATTTCAAGGGTGCTTAATAATCTCCTTCCCCTGCTTTTGTGTTCTCTGTTTGCAGGTGTCTGGTGCTGTGATCCAGCCCCAGGACATCAGAGAGGGGGAATGGCAGCCTGTCTGAGGTTAGGCTGGCTGGTCCTGGGCCTGGTACTAAGGATGGCAGCCCCCTCCCTGTGCCAGGGCTGCCCACAGCGCTGCGAGTGCGTGCCGCAACAGCGATTGGTGGCATGCCCCCACAACAGACTGACGTCCATCCCTGAGGGCATCCCCACCGAGACACGGCTGCTCGACCTGAGTCACAATCACCTTCGCTGGATCGAGCACGGTGATCTGGACCCCTACCCGCAGCTGGAGGAGGTGGACCTGAGTGAGAACATCATCAGCGTGCTTGAGCCTAATGCTTTTGCCAGTCTGCGTGGCCTTCGCCTGCTACGGCTGCGTGGCAACCAGCTCAAGCTGGTACCCATGGGTGCATTTTCGCGCCTAGCTAACTTGACCACACTGGACCTGAGCGAGAACAAGATAGTCATCCTGCTGGACTTCACCTTCCAGGATCTACGCAGTCTGCGTCATCTGGAGGTAGGAGACAATGACTTAGTGTATATCTCCAACAAAGCCTTCATTGGTTTACTGGGGCTGCAGGAACTCACCATCGAGAGGTGCAATCTTACCTCTATCTCTGGCCAGTCGCTGTCCTACTTGCGAAACCTGGTCACTTTACGGTTGCGACATCTCAGTATCCCTACCCTGGAGGACCAGAACTTCCGCAAATTGGCCAGCCTGCGGGGTCTGGAGATTGACCACTGGCCCTTTCTAGAGTACATATCCCCTCTGAGCTTCCAGGGCCTCAACCTGTCTTGGCTATCCATCACATACACCAACATCACCTCGGTCCCTTCTGCCTCTTTCCGCAACCTGGCCCACCTCACCAGCCTCAACCTCTCCTACAACTCCATCTCCATGCTGGCGCCCTGGGCTTTCCGGGACCTGGTGCGTCTGAAGGAGCTCCACCTGGTTAGCACCAACCTGGTGTCTGTGGAGCTCAATGCCCTGAGTGGCCTGCGACAACTCCGCATGCTTAACGTATCGGGCAACGAGCTCCTTACGCTGGAGGAGGGTGCCTTCCATTCCGTCAACAGCCTGGAGACGTTGCGTGTGGACAAAAATCCGCTAGCCTGTGACTGCCGGCTGATGTGGATCCTGCAGCGTCGCAAGACGATCAACTTTGACGGCCGGGCTCCTGCATGTGCCAGTCCCGCGGAGGTGCGGGGGAAGGCTTTCAGTGCCTTCTCAGACTCTGCGCTGTTCGACCACTTCACCTGCCAGAAACCCAAGATCCGTAACCGCAAAATGCAGCAGGTGACAGCGCGAGAGGGCCAGCCGGTGTCCTTCCTGTGCCGGGCCGAGGGGGACCCGGCCCCCGCCATCTTTTGGATCTCCCCCCAGCGGCGCAGGATCACATCTAAGAGCAGCGGACGTATCACAGTGTTGCCGGGCGGCACGCTGGAAATCCGCTACGCCCAGCTCACTGACAGCGGCACCTACATTTGCATAGCCAGCAATGCGGGTGGAAATGACACCTACTTCGCTACACTCACTGTGAAGGGGCTGCCGCTGGACGCCACCATCATGGCCAACCGCAGCTACTATGCCGGCGACCTCAACGATACTAACCAAAATGACACGCGCGTCTTCCTCAAGTTTACGCTGGACCTCAAAACCATCCTGGTGTCCACGGCCATGGGCTGCATCACCTTCCTGGGTGTGGTTCTCTTCTGCTTCCTTCTGCTCTTCGTGTGGAGCCGTGGACGCGGGCAGCACAAGAACCACTTCTCTGTTGAGTACTCCTTCCGTAAAGCTGACGGCCCCTCTGCAGGTGGGGGCCAGGGAGGGGCACGCAAGTTCAACATGAAGATGATTTGAAGCAATACCACGATGTTCCACCTCCTCCGGGAGGCCTGTGGGCCTCTGGGAGCTGCCATGCACGGCTCTGATTCGCAGAGGCCGATGCAAACACAAGGGTGCTCGGCTAGGAGAGTCACGTCAGATGATTTTGTCGCTGACGGTTCCAGAAACTCCTTATTTCGCCGTTCCTCTGAGTTTTGTGGGCAGCTTGAAGTGCAGAGAGGCTTATGTGTAATTAGCCAATTTTCATAACCAAATTATTTATGACTATTATTTATGGTTTATTTAAGAGAATTTTATTGCTATTTTGTTGTCTTGCTCCCTCAGATCTTTACAGATATTGAAGTCATATACAGTATGTTCAATAGCTCTTTGGTTAAATGAGTGAAAGCACTCTTGTCACTCCTTAGAAAGGCATGAATAGGAAGAGTGAGTACTGTTGCTTTCAGACCATTTGTTTTTTATCTTTCGTTTCTGAAGGATTTTACTGTTCCTGGCAATTTTAAGGTAATAGAAGCTCTCGCTCTCTCTCGTACAATATCTGGCCACTGGTTGAACCCTTTCAAAACCCATCTAATTCATGTCATATTGGTTTGCCAAGATTCATTCGAAACAATAAAGTTATTTCTCAGCACTGCAATTATGTAAATGCCTGTGAGAGCGCCTTCGTCTCAGAGACACCCCGGATGGAATCGAAGGAGCCTGAAGCTCATACTGTCATTGACAGTAACAATATTTAATGAGTCCACAGCTTTGCAGACAAAGCCCCGTCACACTTACACTGTGCTGTCTCTATAGGCTGGCCTGACAGGGCCGCATCTTCAGAAGCTTCAGCTTTGTATGCTCACCTCTGTCAAGCCCCTTTGAACATGAACATATTTCGGAGCAGCCGAAGATGTAAATGTGTCACTGCACCTGAACACACATTGGGTTCAATATCATATCGATCCCAGTGGAAGTATGATGAAATAGAGTCTGTTCCATGCAGGTTAGGCAAACATTTGAAGGAGATAGATTAAAGATGAGATATGAGTTAGATGTATGTAATACAACCAGGTTAATACCTGTAATCTCACCGATGAATTTAAATGCCTTTGCTGTGTTTTATGTATAACTTAAGCAGTAAGGGACATGAGGCCCTCCATAAAATCGATGTAAGCTAGGCACCAGCATCAGCACTGAGGAAGCTATGCATTCAGGTTCATAAATGTTTATGTGCTCCACCAAGACCACCAGGTAACACCAAGCATTTGATTATGCAGGGAAAAGCTCTTAATAACTCTGGCAATCTCCTTCTTCCAATATAAAATATACAGACTACACTGCATTTTCAGATGCTTTTAGGAGGGAAGTGATATTTCCTGTGAACATTTTCTATCTGTCCATTTTAAATAGAATATGACATTACGTAATGTAATTATTTTTACTTATCTGTACTAAATTGCTCCTGTAATTCTGTAGAAAATTGCTCGACTAGACAAAAATAAAATGACCAGCAGTAAAATGTGTGCCATCTGCACACATACAAACCAGACACTGCAGAGTGATTTTGAAACCGCACAGTGTATGTGATGTAGCATTTTGCACTGCGGAACGCACAAGCACCACTGTAAAATTAACCCTGCCTAAGCCGATCCTGAAGGAATCACCAAAAGTCTATAGAGGTCTGGTTCCTTACATTTTGTTACATTTAATGTAACTACCTCACGGTCTTCTTGATACTATTACCTACAGAGCCTCAGAAAGGGTCCAGTCAAGGGACTGATTATTTCACTTGTTTGTTCACACAAAGATTGCGGCACGATCTTTAAATTCAGTAGACTCTGCTCATCTACTAAAGAACATTATCAAAATATAGAATGAGCAACCACAGAATAGCCCATGAGTTCCTAAAAGATCCTAGAAACGCTCTACAAACCAAATGGCATGCAACTGAACTCAAACAGACCAAATAGTACAAAGAATTAGGTTTGATGGGGAACTGAATTTGTTACTGGTGCCTGGCTGTAATTTGTGAAAATCACTGGTGAAGAACCAGTAGGAATACCACTTGCAGTTCAGACTAAGTAATCTACCTGAAGCTAAGTAGGTTTGGGCCTGGCCAGTATTTGGATGGAAGACCAATAAGGAAAGCTGGGTTGGTATGGCCAGTACGTTAACTCATCCTCTGATCTATGTGGATCCCAACGCCCCAGTGCAGGGACGGGGACACTGTGCTGTGAAAATGGTGCTGTCCTTTGGATGAGACCTAAAATTGCGGTTCTGACTCTCTGAGGTCATAAAAGATTGTTGCGTTTCTTTCGGAAGAATAGGGGTGGTACCCTGATGTCCTGGCTAAATTTGCCCGCTGTGGCCTTATCAGATCTGTTCAACAAATCATCCCCTGTATCTAATTGGTGAATTCACTCCTGCCCCTTCTCCACCCTAGCTACTGTGTGATGATCGTACTCGTGCAGGATGGCTGCATACACAGTGGTAGGAGATGAAATGGCTCCCCATTGGTTCTGTGAAGTGCTTTGGGTGTTTGAAAAATGCTATATAAATGTAACATTCATTCACTTAGACTCTAAAAGGGCATCCAATGATCTCAAAGTTCACAAGCATGATAGCCTGGCATCTCCTCTCCATTGTAATACAGGTGCCCCAAAACATGCTTTATATTGTTTTTAAGAACATAATCTTATTCATGTTGGGGTTAGCTTGTCATGGGAAGTACAATGCCACGACGTGGAATTTGGTGCTCTGCAGAGAACACAACATTATAATGGTGAAATAGGATCTTCTGCTGGAAATGGTGAAATACTTGTGAGCTAGAGTATTAAATTGTGTCACGACAAAATGCCTCAGACTCAATGAAGTCAGCCCTTTGAGGCTGAATTTATATGCCATTACCTTTGAGGGCATGAACGTATAATCCTCTGATAGAAGTTCCAGAACCTCTATATGGTACCACTAACATGCTTCATTGTCATATTACAGCTCACATTTATCACTGGGACATACACTCCCCATTTAGAACTGTGTGAGGAATGACTAATCCAGGAATCAATGATACACTACCTTCTGGAACCTGGTGCTGGAGATTTAGGATGTAGTCTGCTCTAGTATTATCTAATCCCATCCAGATGCAGACTCCGGGTTGATCTCTTCATAATGAGGAAAACAATGACCATCTATGGCACTAAAGAACCAGAAGATGGCAAAGCAGATCATGTAGGAGTAAAGGTCTCAGAGTTGACATGTGCAGGAACCACTAAAATACCCTGGTTGGAAATGAACTTCCCCAAACCTTTCAAGCACACTTTAAGATAACTCACATATGGAAATCCCAAGCCTTTGGCAGGCTTTGACTGGAGCCACCCACACAAACTCATCATCCCCCAAAGGCTCTGAGAGTATAAGTAGATAAAGTAATTCATTGTGTGCTAGATTTCGGAGAGCTCTTGCGCCACCTGCTAAAAAGCACGCAACTTCATTTGAAAACCAATAGTTGAAATAAGCTATGCACTAAAGCTTCAATGAAACAATTGTGTTTTACTGACTTTACAGTACCTGATAGCCAATAACTAACACCTGGATTGGAATTCCATCACCCATATCATCCAAGAGAGATTCAAGAACCCTCACCCCCCAGCTCTCATATCTAGTAAAGTAATGCTGTTGAAGCGATAAAACAATGAAATGGCTTAAAAAAAAGCATAGAAACATTGCTGCAAAGAGAACTAATACCCCCCAGGGTTCTTTGGGTTTGCAGGGAGCTTTCTCGTTCCCTGCTGTATGACTTTTGCAGGGCTTGTGGCAATGGCTGGCAGAAATAGGCCCATCCACCTGTGAACAGGAAACTGAGCCGGCTGCACCACAACACATCTCACTGACTCAGATTCTCAAACAAAGCTGTAGATGCACATCACTGCACCCCCAAAACACCGCGACTATTTATACCCCAACCACGTGCAGCACTGCCCTATTCCATTAACGGAGATCAGTGCGCAATGGCATGTGCAAGCACGTCTTCCGTCTCTGGACTGCTCAGTTAAAAAAGCTTAAGGCTTTTTTTAACAAACCATCTGTAAATTAATATACATTGTGGGATAACATCCCACAGATTTGTTAAACAGCTGCACTTGAATTTGCCTGAAATGTTTATTTATTCTAAAATTATCAGCCGTCTGCTCCTGTATGTCAACCAGTGATTATGGCAGTTGACATATTTGTTTTCCTACGGGTAGATTTAATTTCTTCACATATTCATAAAGTGACAATACAAGTAATTTCTTCTGTGCTTTTTCTTGCAAACCTACAAATCAATACAGTAATAATCCTCATTCAATTACAAATGTAAGCTACATGAATCTGCATATATAAAGTTCATCATCCCCTTCACCTTCTTCCCACAGATATACGATATGGACAAAAGTATTGGGACCCCTGGCCATCACACCTACAGGAACTTTTATGACATCCCATTCTAAATGCATAGGCATCGTTATGGAGTTGGTCCCCCCTTTGCAGCTATAACAGCTGCCACTCTTCTGGGAAGACTTTCCACAAGATTTTGGAGTGCGTCTGTTAGAACTTTTACCCATTCATCCGGAAGAGCATTTGTGCGGTCAGGCACTGATGTTGGACATGAAGGTCTGCAAATATTTCCAGTGAAGCATCCAGCTTCACCTAGAGCAGGGTTTTTCAACCCAGTCCTCGTGGATGCTCAGACAGTGCACATTATTGCTCTCTCCCAGTTCCCTGGCAACTGGGAGAGAGCAAAAACATTGACCGTCTGGGGGTCTGCGAGGACTCGAGAAACGCTGCTCTAGATGAAGCTGGGTGCTTCACTGGAGATATTTGCACTACATACCTGAGCCAATTATACTACAACTGCCTAAATTCCCTCTGGGGAACAATAAAGTGTCTCGTCTCTCAGGAGAGCCCCTGACTGGAGTCAGGAATCCTCAGGTCCATTATGTTACCTCCTGGTGTAGATTAGGCTAATCCAGTGTACAATGGCAGCTCTTCTCCTGCAGTCTGAATGTACCGTTAATAGGCTTTGGTCCTTAGCTACTGCTCTGGTGCTGGTGTTTCCTCGCTGTTAAACTGTTATGCCGGTTGAAATAATACAGGTGATATGTAACATTATTTCAGTAAAATGGAATTTCTCCTATAATTTTAATGGAAACTGAATTGAGGCACATAAAGTAGGTATTATTAATCACTAACCAACGCTAACATAATCGGCATTCTGTGGGATCACTTGTTTTTAGAGTGAAATAAATTATTCTTTGCCTTGTTCTGAGAAAATGAAGACTGCTTTGGCAGGGTTTAAGGTCATAAGCTAAAAATGACACAATTTGTAATTAAATGTAATTACTAGAACATTGCATGAACTGTTTAGTATTTGCATCAAGCCATCATTATCCTTCCAGACAGAAGCTGATTTTTTTTACTGTGGCGGCTCCCGTTGCACACACAGCGGTTTGTGATGTGTAAAGATAATTAGGTACTTTATTCTGCCCCCTGCTGGTGACAGACAAAAAACAATGCAAAAGAATACTCATGTATATAACGGAAGATTCTTTGAAATATCCAGTCATCCATTTCCTATACCCATTTATACACACACACAAAAAACAAACCCTTAACACTTTTGTTTTTACCAACTTACAATCCAATTTTGTCTTTATAATAACATCTCAGGTTTAATGAATTTAGGTAACATTAGATATTGTTTTTTTTTTTACTAAAATCCTACGTAGCTTTACCATCGAACACAAATGTATGATGGGGCAAGCAGTCAGAGAGCCAAAGACCTAAGATTTCATTTTTCATTTTTTCATTATATGGATGGAATTGATGAAGTATTTTACATTTTGTTCACATGCATCGAATCTATGTATAGCTTGAGGGCTGGTGAGAGTTTCCAAGCAAGAAAATGGTTCATTCTTCGAGGCCTCAAGCACCAATATTCTACTCAGCATTTTATTAACATTTCATAAGATCATTTGTCATGCTGTAATCCAAAAGGTCACTTAACGTTCATTGTGACTTATTACATGATTTTGGCAAATTTAACAATATGCTTGGCATCCTCACATACTTTTATGACGGTCTTCTACTATGTTTTCTTCAACTGTTAACCTTCGATCTGTTTTTCTCCTCAAAGTTTTCGTATTAGTACAACATAATTTCTCATTCCTCATTGTGTTCAGTAGGCGTCTGTAAAATAACAAGGAAATATCACAGGTATTTTCTTGTAAAACTTCTGCTGTATTACTATTGTAAAAACGATTATTGTACTGTGCATCTGTGCATCCCCAGTCAGTAGTTTTGTATTTTTAATATCACTTTTTGCATGAAAATATAGCAGATTTACTGTATACTGCATGCTCACCAAAATGGTACATTTTGCGCAGAGGTGGATGGTACCGAATGAATTTTACATAACCACCAGGGGGCGGTAATGGCTAATTGAAATTAAATCACTGATATGTCCGCTAGCAGAATAAACGTTAAAAAAGTAAACATATATAAAACAAAGCAATGCTTCCCACAATAAATACTCCCCTTTGTATTTATATTAATGAAATGAGGCAATAAAAGGATTCTGAAAATACTAGGAATTTAGGTTCTTGATGGAAAAAAAAATTACCAAACAACCTTGTAATGAAAACTGCATTACAAAACTCACAGTTAGGAAAAGGAAGTATATTTAAATATGTATGTGATGTATGTGAGAAAGAGGACCCATTGTATATTAAGGCTTAGTCTGTGACCATTTTTATCTATTTGAGAAACTTCATTTAGATTCTGTTCTGCAATTTCTTAAACTGATATCATGCTGCAGTGTAACTTTAGCACGTTAAAAAAGAAATAGGCAGATTCAGCTTACGCTTAAGATCTTATCATGTTCTATTTTTATTATCAGTAAAGATACACAACATAAACTGGGTACTATTTGGTTTTGGTAATATTTCGTATATAAGTGATTTGTTTTTATGACACGTTAAGGGGTAAGTTACGACGGTCTGGGTAACTGTAAGGGGGTTAGAATCTAGAAATACATATTGGGGCGTTTGATCTGCAGCAAGATTGTTGATGTTTTCGTATTCTCTGCTCAATCTCAAACACTGCAACGTTTTTGTCCAGTTAACAATCTCTTTGTAATACCAGCTAATATTGGGGAACATTAGTGTGCCTGAGGTTAGAAGTGGTTACTGGTTACATCTGATACTTCAGCGTTAACCAGCAGCAGTGAGGGGAACGGCAGTTTTCTCAGTGCGGATGAAAACTTATGCTACATGAAAGTAGCGGAGGAGGTGATCGTCTAACGGAGAAAATTCCACCATGCAAGGTCAATTTAACTTCACCTTTTTGGTCTTAGTCCTTCCTCATTAAGGCTGGGGACTTTCCCAGTAAATGACCTTATCCTGTGGCCAAACTGTGGCGAGGAAAGGCCACCGTAGATGATCATTTCTGAACTGTGCAGTAACTCTGCTCATTATACCTGCCCTGAACTGAGGGACAGGCAACAAATATGACTAAAACAAATATTATTGGCTCAGACCAAGATGTGCAGGCATCACATGGCTGCCACTTTGCCTCTTATGTCAGAATGAAACTCCAGTCTGGTGGCCAATACCAAAAATTGATACAAAGCAGTGTCATTTACTAAAATGGCAAAGGTTTGTGGCTACGGTTGTTTGGCCGTAGTGATTAGGTAGGTTTCTACTCTTCCATCCAGCTCCCGCTGTATGCATGGTGGTGTTTGCACATTCCTCTGGGTCACTACTTGTCCTCCTGCAGTCCCACAGTCCAGGTAAACTGTGCGGACGCCCTGTACTGGACTGGGATCCTATTCAGGGTTTGCCCTGCACTACGCCCAGCGTTTCCCTGGACCGGTTCTGCATCCTTGTGGGATCAGTGAAACAAGCAGCTATTGAATGTGGATTTAAGATATATAAATAAAAGCTGAGCCTGCATCATTGAAGATACTGAGGAGATTAAACTGGGGAAGACGTCAAGAAAGCAGTAGCCAGAGAAAAACAGTGAAATTCACAGTATGCTGACATACCGTGCTGATATTACTTACATTCATCACCACGGTATTCAATAGTGTTGTACTTGATAACGTCATGATCTATTAGCCTTATAGAGACCATAACAGCTCATAGGGAACAGCTGTTGACGTTCTGCTGGACATCAGGATGCCTGCCGGCTCCCCCACTTACCACAGCTAATTTTGCAGCTCTACCAAAACCAGCTTTACAGCCGTTCTTTATTCCTCAGAGGTGTGTACTGCCCCCATATTTTCACATGTAGCTGTCATCCAATTGGTGGCAAAGTCTCGCCTGTCCCCGCCCTCCACAGCAGTGATTGGGTGCCGTAATGCTATTGACAGGCGCTGCTAGCCAACAGAAGTTACTGTCAGAGACTGGCAGTCGGCTGCTGTGCCATTCAGGCTGTTAACGACGCTCCTTTGTGCACTTCCTGTTTGGGGGCTGTTTGAGGATGGTTTCCCCCGTACTATACATGCACATGTTTACATCGACCCTGTGTGCAGAGCTCCATTCACTCAACCCTTGCATGGTGTTTCAACTGCATCTCCTGTCATACTGAGCTATTCTTTTCCCCAGGAAGTGGTTTGCTGATATAAAAACACTGAGATCTAGTATGATCTGAACTTTTTTCTCCCTTTTCGCCTTCTACTGTCAATGGAGTAAAGGGTGAAGTATTAAGTGAGAAAAGGCTGGCGGGGTGATCTACGGATGGCTAAGATCTCGAGTCTGGCTTCCTGGGCCCCGGAGATCTATAGGATTTCTGTTTGGAGCAAATGCACAGAGTACAGTCGTCCCAAAGAAAAGACGAAACTTTATTCCAAATTGTTATGACCAGTTACAGATGCCCTACAAGTGTGTGTGAAGTTGTCAGGAGGACTATATTTAAATCAGGATTTGTTTTTGCCATTTGTTAGGTGTTACATTCAATGGCTCTTTTATCAGGTATTTCTGTATGCTCATGCAAAGGACCTCCTCCTTCAAATAGGGAATCATGTGACTGCAACTGGACACATACAGCATGCAGAGATTCACTTCCTGTCCATCTAAGCATTAGAGTGGTGAAGATTGACTTTGAACGTGGTGTGACTTTGGCTATATGGTGGTTCCAGAATTTCAGAAACCTTCCCTACCAGTGATTAATAATCATATTATTATGGTGTATAAAGTGCCATATAACTGAAGGCCAAGTGAAAATCCAATGATGTCCTCACTGTTTCTATTTGAAATTTTCTAATTGTATCCTTTTCAAGACTCAGAATCCCAGCATGCTCCAGACCAGAAAACGTGATTACGATCAGCATTTAATGAGGTGATTCGTACGTGCCTGTTGAACAATGCAGACACTGTGGGCATGCTTTTGTTTACACTTGTTTACCTGTGAGTTACGTGGTTTTCCCTTGTGGTGAGTATTTACATGTAGCTCCGCCTCTGTAGTGTTCAGTGGTGTGCATGTGGCTGCGTGATGCTGCTGGATTCAAATTCATTAGCAGCAATCTAAAACTATCTATACTCACACTGTCTATCTAAGCATCTCTCTATCTTTCCATCAATGCTAATGTTCCAACCACAATATGCAAAAAAAAGCACAGGGTGACACATAGAGCCATACAAAAGCGTATTATATTAATAAAACAATTTATTTTTTATATATAACTAAACCAGAAGTCCTTCCCTGAGGTTGAGACAATTTGTATACAGTGAATGAGCCAGAATTACATTGACAACACAATAGTCATGCAGAGCGTGGCTGGAACATGGAAGGCTGCAACATTTATAGGCACTCCCACAGGGCTCTCAGGCCTTCTGAATAAAAGCCATCCTGCGTGAACATACGTTTACATTTCAAAAACTGCATTTCACATGTTGGCACATTTTGATCCCGAGCCGTTTGATGTCCAGCCCCCCCCACTGCCCCCCTGATGCTGAGGGGCTTTGATCAGATCATCCTGTGCACCAGATAAGTGGTCTTTCTGGCTTGCTGCATTAGGACTGTTTAGTGGTCCCTGAAAGTCTGAATCAAAGCTGAAAGTTCATTTCATCATTTGGTTCAGTCCTGGTCTGTTTGGTCGTGGATCCCTTGCTGGCTGGTGTGTGTGGATTCAGTCACTCATGTACAGTATTTTGCGGGGTGGCATTAAGGACTCTCCGTCCTTCATTGCTCCTCCAGAGTCGGGCCTGCAGTGTTGGCCACGAATTTTCAGCCTCAGCTTGTGAGGCAGTGCACTACTCAGGTCAGCTTCCGGGGCGGCTGGGACTTGCTGCTCTGCCTCCTCGTCGCTGGGCTTCTTGGGGCCCAGGATGGGCCTGGGCGCAGCTTGGCTGACCCAGTGGGTGGGGGGGTGGGGCAGCAGAGCAGGAAGGAACAGCGGTGAGTGCGATGAGGCGAATGAAGGGTAGCGGTCAATGCCAAATGAGTAGCCGGTTGTCGTGGGAGAGTGCGTGGAAGACAGAGGGGAGATGGGGTGAGCGGGGGGCAGGGAGGAGTGATCGCCATCCCCCGGCCACCGGCCCCAGAAGGGGTCCATGGGCCGGCTGGGAGGTAGGGGCAGCAGGCTGTGCTGGGCGGAGGTGGGGCCGGGCAGGCCGAAGTGCAGCCGCAGGGCCAGCAGCTCCGCCCGCAGCCGCATGTTCTCCTCGCTCAAGGCCACCAACCGCGTCTCCAGCACGTAATCGTTGACGCGCCGTTTCTCACGCGAGCGCTTGGCCGCCTCATTATTCTTGCGCCTCTTCTCCCAGTAGGAGGCGTCCTTCTTCTCATCCGGCATGAACTCCCGCTTGCGCCTCGAGCCCGTCCCGCCCAGGCCACCACCCATCATCGGCTCCAGGCTCAGGACTGCCATGCCCCTCTCCATGACGCCACCCTGCACGGGTAGCGTGAAAGGCACCTCCATCCTCTTCGTGTCAATGAGGCACCAAGGAACAGTTCCTGGATTAGTAATTGTGTACTTTTCAGTAGAAATCTGTTTTTTTTTTTTTAACGTCTTTCAGTTTTTCACACTTGGTGAGTAGACTTAGGTTATTTCTTCTCAGGCTTTAGTTAATGCAGTTTCAGTAAGCTGTAGACATTGCGGCCAGTAAGCAGTTAGTCACTGGCAAACGTCACGTAAAACAAAACTTACTGCGTGAAATTACAGTGTTCTGAGTGTGCCTGTGCGGTCTATCGTCTGTCCTGCGCAGTCCCCTGCACACTTACTGCTGGCCACGATCCACCATCCACCTTGAGAAGAAAGAATCAAAGATGTAGTTTTTTAAAAAAATAACCTACCTGTGCACCCAAAATTAAACAGATTAATTTGTTTAATTTAGTGCACATATTGTACAACATTTCTCTGCAGAAATCACAAAAAAATTTAAGTAAGTGAAGTGTTACTTCAACATTGAAGCACCACGTCAACAGAGAATATAATCTAGGGATCGACGTGTTTGATCAAGATTATATCAGATGGGGGGTGGGGTTTGGGCCACGGCTGATGCGTTGTCAACCACTTAGATATTCAGGTGTGATCCGTAGGTAATCTTCTGTTTTAACACAGAAACGTGTATTGTCATTACTCAGAAGAGCATGCTTTGAGGGCAAATGCTGCATCACACCTTAAAAACCCAGATCAATGATGGTTCGTGTACAGCATCTGTAATCCATAGTGATGGCAGTTTGTTCTCTGTTCAATGTAGGTGTGTAAAAAAGTTGCGTGTTGTTGCATCTCTGCACGGATAGTTGCTGCAAATGATGTCTGTGTGGGTGTGATGTTGAGTATGAAATAGGAAGTGTATACATGTGGGTGTCCAGCCTTCAGGTATAGCATTCTGTCATTCTGTCATATTTCTATAATCATTTATGTAATATTCATACAAATTATAAAAGTATTCCTGGAAATGAAAAGGCAGCCCCTGGCAGCCGACCAGCGCTGACATTTATCAACTTCAGCTCCAGAAAAAAGAAAAAAAAAATATTTATGAAAGACTGCAGTCAAATATATATCGCTGCTCCTTGAATTGTGATCTAATTGTTTAGTTAGCACAAAGGCAAGAACGAGCTTGGTGGTCTTAGACAAACAGGCAACACAGGAAGGCTATTCCCTCACACTAACCCTAACCCTAAACCACACATGGTTCCATTAGTGATCACAGGCTTGTTATACTTATTAATGATCATTTTTAAGGCATTTTCAAGGAAATTACTGAGACCCCATTTTATGTAAATCAGTATATTTATATGTGGCAAGTTGTTACATTAAAATGTTTTTTTTCAATGAGCACTTCTACACGGCTGCTTTACCCTGCCTGGTGGCACCGTTTCTTTTAAATATGCGATACCATCCATAAATAAATTCATATTGAGATTTTCATTATAATGTAAACGCATTGTCAGTTAAAGTAATACATTTATTATCCATTTATATGAATGAATAACAGCAACCCAGTATCCGTACACACACCTGATCACTGAATAACTTTTTCGCAAATAAAACCGTAGCAGGTGTGAGGTGAACAAAGCATCAGTTTCTAGAATTATTAGCAAAACGTTTTGACCAATGTATCTACGGAGCGATTAAAATGAAAAACAAAAGCCTAGAGAATAACAGATGATAACTCAGATGGCATCTACCCCCAGTAAAATGACCAGCTCTCTTTACGTGAAACAGAGCTCAAATGAATGAACAGTCTGCCATCAGTGATAAACGTCGTGGCGTATTATACCATGTAAAACGCAGCTTCTAAAGCAGCCTGGTGTTTCACGTCAGGCCCGCGCGTGGACGACAGCCGTGGCGCTCTGACCTTCAGCAGCTGAAGCTACATGCGTTTCTGGGCCCAGTAAATTCCCCTGCCCTCGTACTCTCGGCAAGACCGGACTCCTCCATGTCTAGACAGGCTGAGCAAGACGCAGACGTGTAGAGAGCAACAGCAAAGAAGAACGTGGCAGACTGGTCGCCCAACCTCTTCTCAATATTACACAGCCCCGGTGCTTAACTTCGAAGAACAACATGTTTAGCCCAAATTTAACACAAAAAAAATCCCCATGTGTCATCTCTGTTATACATTCATGAAGCCATTTTTTAAACCTACTTTATTTGGTTCTCATGCAGTCCCTGAAGGTCTATGAAGATTTTTTTGGGATATTTTTAAAAGAAAACAAAGACTAGGGGGTGGAGGGGAGATGGCAAGGGGTGTAGTTACTTCCCTGTAAATATCACAATATATGCTTGGGAATGTTGTATCAGACACTTTGATTGAGAACACAATGATTGACCAAACATGCCAAGATGCCCTTGGCAGGTGTTTGATCTGATCAGACCAGAGCCACAGTCTTCACTTTTACATGGTAATTCTGCGTAGACGACCAGCGCTGGAAAGAGAGTCTCCTCTAGTGACATGGATTCTGGAATAACATCTACCAATCCTTATTTCCAGGCCATGTAACACAGTTTGGATGGGTTTGAAACGGATGATGACGAAAATGCACCTAAAATCTTCCCCTTTGATATGAATCTGACCTCAGTTAACAGTTTAAAACATTTCTCCAATTGTTTTAGCATTAATTGCCTCTAATATAGAAAGTGATAGAGGACTTCTTATAAATTTATTAATTTTAAATTGCGGTTTTGCAGTTATTACAATGACAGAACAATAATTATATACAGCCCTGGAAAAAGAGACCACTCTATATATTTTTTTTAAATCTGCATTTTTAAATCCTGGTTAATCGTGGTTCTGCTGGCAGAAGGCTACGCTAAGCAGCAGGCTGCTTCCAGGTTCGAAATATCTAAGACAGCAGTACACAAGAACAAGGTGAAACAGGAGACACTGGGAACGACCAGAAACCAGCCAGGTAGAGGGCAGAAGCGACTTTCTAATGCCAGAGATGATCATATAGCATCTGACAGTTTCTCACGTATCGTAGAATGACATCGACCTTCTAAAGGAATGGGAAACATTAAGAGCAGGTGTGAAGTGCACTGCTAGGAGAGTTCGTATCAGGCTCCTAGAAGCAGGACTGAAGTCCCATAAAGCAAGGAAGAAGCCCTTCATTAATGAGAAGGGCTGCAGCCTGCAAAAAAATATATATATTATTCACAGGCGCACATCCATAAATTGAGAAATGAGTGAAACAAAAAGTTGTGGTGTGCTGTCCTAATTTTTCCCACAGCTGTTCATTGGAAAAGAACAGCCTCCACAACAGAATGTAGTTTGCATATTTTATTTATGTTGCCTATGTATCTTTTTGTTGTGTTTGATCAAGTAAAACAGTATTATTTTTCAATCAGAAACAAAATTCAGCAGAATAAACATATAAATATATGGAATCAGATAGAAAGTCAACCCATCAGTCGTGTGACTTACAGAATGTATCTGGATAGTAAAAAGCACTGGTATCTGGTCTTATTTTTGTTCCACATGTGGGAATGCATGTTCTGCAAATCTTCAGCCAGCTTCCTCTATGAAGGTGCACCTTTACCGTCTATATCTGAACTCCCACAAAGGACCTTCTCATAGTGACTGTCCTGCTTGGCCCTGCCTGTTCTCTCTCTATCCTTCTTACACGGCCTCCTCTTCCCCACATGATTTCCTATTTCCTACCTTACAGGGGATGGAGTGACAGGGGAGTATATGCATGTCCATCTGAGATGGAGAACCAGAAAAAGATCAAAGAGACTGAAAGCTGAGAATGGAGAGGCCTGGTAGCGTTCAAAACCACAGTTGTTGTGGCTATCTCACACACACACACACACACACACACACACACACACACACACAAAACATTCAATGCCTCTGAGCTACCTCTGTGTAGGCAAGAAGAATACCGAGAAATACTCTGTGGTCAGCTTGATATTATTGTCATAATTACACAAACTAAAACAATCAAACTGCAATAAAAACAACTTTAACTTTTTCAACTTTCTGCAGCACCTGAATGGATAATGGTACCTCCGTTTCCATCCCAGTGAACAGTATTGTGCTTTTGCAGTATGATTCTCTTGGTTTTTCAGCATACTTCACCCCCTCCTCTCCTGCACCTCACTGCCGATAAAGCACAATTCATTACATGACTTATGCCCCTGAGCAAATGCTTGTGGTGCACCTGTAAGTTCCATTTTTTTCACATTGCATTAAATGTCTCCTGTGTGGTAGCACACATATTTGAAACAACTGTGAGGTCCTCTATATACACCAATGAGCCAAAACATTACAATCTCCCCCACATGAAACAAAAAAAACAGTGCACTTCAAAGTCTAGGATAGACTACAGGGTAAGCAAACATTCAGTATGCAGAAGAAATGGGCAGGAATAAGGATCTGAGTGACTCCAACAAGGGCCAAACCATTATGGCCAGATGACTGGGTCAGAGCATCTCTGAAACAAGAAGGCTTTTGGGGTGTTCAGCAATGTGGGATGTGAATAAAAACTGTCTTGTGTGGTACAAACTGGCAGAAGTGTTACTGTGCTACTAATAGCAGATTATTTTGATAACGATCATGGGAGCATCGAGAAATTCACCGATCTTCATATTGAATAAAAACCATTTTGCAAAAAATTTGCAACTGAACAACGTGCTGTGTATAACTTAGAGACACGAATCAGTCTAACTGCATGTCTTTTGATTGTGGGAGGAGATCAGAGTAACTGATCGAAATTTGTTCAACATGGAAACTTCACTGAAGGAGAGAAGGCAGGATGCAAACTCCTAGTCGCTGGAAATATGTGACAACAGTGCTACCTATTAAGCCACTGCTTCCCAACCCGGTCCTCGGTGACCCCCCTCAGAAAGTCCATGTTTTTGCTCCTTCTAAGCCAAACTGTATGAGCAGAAACTGAAAATAAATAGATGTTCTGGGTAAGTGAAAGTGTAGTTTGTAAGTTTGACTATGACATTAGATCCAGATTAGTGTTTCCCAACCCAGCAGAGAGCTGGGAGGGAGCAAAAACATGGACTGTCTGGGGGGGTCACTGAGGACCAGGTTGGGAAACACTTTGCTGAGCTACTGAAGCTCCCTATCACCTGCCGAGCACAGCACAGCATCATCTCTATGTGTGGAAATCATTCTACCTTTGCTGAGGGGATCCTTTCGCAGTCAGGAATTGGAGTACCCAGAGGAAACCCTACAACATGCAAACCCCATGCACATGGAGCCATGGTGGACGCCTGAACGCTGGTCCTAGAGGTATGAGGCAACAGCGCTAACCACAGCACCACCGTTGCCACCCCACGTGAAGGATCTCAGACATTGATTAGATTTTTATTCATAATGATCTTAAATTTCTTTTGTGCATAACAATTATTCATTATAATTCAGCTGTAGGTTATTTACTATGAATTGGCCACTGGTTGTGGAGGGCTTCTTGAGCCTACATCCCATATGTGCATGTGAAGGGTCTGTATGAGTGGAGACAGCAGTCCTGTGTATCCCAGCGAAAGGTATTTGAGCTACCTGGTTGGACTCTGTGTTTCACCTCTTGGTATTTTATTTTGATAATGTGTGTTTTGCTTCTCTCAGTTAACTATTTTCAAATATTGACTGTGAGTGAAGTCCATATCCTCTCACACATTCATTGTCCAATCAACTTCCTTCTCTTACACAACCACTGATTGGTCAGCCACTTCTTCTCACACACCCATTGTCCAATCAGCAGCCTTCTCTTACACAACCACTGATTAGTCAGCCACTTCTTCTCACACACCCATTGTCCAATCAGCAGCCTTCTCTCACATGCTCACCAGTCTGATCAGCCTCCCCAACTTTATTCATTGTTTATCCAATGTTTATTCATTTATTTCATCAACTTTTCCATTAAAAGTAAGAATTTCAAAAATTTATTTACTCTATATATTTGCTGGACATTCATTCAAACTTCATATTGATAAGATTCTACTCTCATAATATTCAAATATTATTTATTTGTAAATAAAAAGTTACCGTGATTTATATTACTTGATACTTTAATAAAGGGTTCACAGAAACTGGAAGGAGAGGCCGGTTCACAGCACTAGCTGTTACAGCGCTCATGTTTTTGTGTGAAGTTTAAGTACCATGAAAAACATTTAAATATAGCACTTGGTTTCGCGCTAAAACTTACCGATGCAGCATTATGCTCACTGACTTCTCTTTGTCTGTAACACAGCACAGGTACCCTGGTTCATAACCTGAAAATGATCTCCAGTTCTCCAGAGTCTCATCCACTCTGATCTGCTGTGTGAAAGAACAAATGTGGTCCTGCTGTCTCTATTCTGTGAGGATAAACTCACCACAAAGACGTTTCACTCAGCACGGTTGTGATGTGCAGTGCACCGGCCCGTTTGGGGCTTGGAAAACAGGTCTTGCCATTGGGGGGCGGGGGGGGGGGTATGCAGAGACAGGAGGATATTAGCTGTGAAAGCTGATCGGTTCTTACGGTTACAGAAGCAATGGGTGAAAGGCCACTGCCGACCTGCACTGTGGGGGCTGCGGCTGCGGCGGTGGCGAGGGGGCGGGGCGTGTTCGGGTGGAAAGGCTAATTTCCACCAGAATTATATATAGTTTAAAATTTGATGGAAAACTAAGGAGTGACCCAGGTAAATACTACAAATTAAGAAACTACTGCAAAAACTGTAATACAGCTAGTAGATGATTTTATTATTAAGGACTACAAATGCTCATAAATTAAACATATGGCACCAACATTGAAATCCATCCATCCATCCATCCATCCATTTTCTGTAAATGCTTGTCTTATTTATTATTATTATTATTATTATTATTATTATGCAATATTTAAATTTTTAAATACAGGAAAGCACTGCATTGCACCCCTCATCCCCTGCCTGCACTGGCTGCTCCTGGCCTCCAGCGGTCAGAAGGACCAGCGCGGGCCGGATAACAGCACAGTTTAGGCATGACTGTTAATGAGACACTGGGCTTCCCTCTGCTGCTCTGATCGCCTTTTCGTCAGATAAAAAAGTTTGCCCTTATAGTGATACCAAAATACAAGGGGCAAGTTGGCGGGTGAGGCAATCACACTGTCAGCTTCCAAAAGTCCCTTGTAGCTTTTCAGTGGTTAGATTGTTTAGAGGTGACATGAACAGCTTTATGAAACCACACAATGTGACCCTCATAACCCTGCTTTCCTTATTGCATTCTGCAGCTGTTATAATTCTGCCTTTCCTATGCCCCGGTTGACTCTAAGAGAAGTCTTTCATTCCTTTTATATCCTGTACTGAACCTCTGCCACAAGAAATATATTACATATTTCAGTTCTCAGTTGTACTCATCCATCCAGTCGTCCTCCCAAAGTTTATCCTCGAATGGTTTTCACGGGTCAGGGGCGGGGCTGGAGGCTAGAGTACATCTTGAATGAGTTGTGAGTCCATTGCAGTAAGTTTTATCAATTTAATTATCTACTCATGCATGTACATTTGTCTTTCATTGAGGTACTTATTTTAGCATGCATTCAGGTGCTTTTGCTTGCGTTTAGATTCTTTAGTAGAAAATTAATAATTTATTTGAGAATACAAAATGCACAATGCTTTCAGTGCAGATCTTAATCAAGATAACCATCTAATTAGTTTCTGTATCAGTAATGTTGTGATGAAGTATTTTTGACCTTTTTCATCCTCAGTACTGTTTATGTCACCCTGGTATAGAGAATTACATAGATGACTAAAACTGTGAAATTATTGTGTAATTACATCAGATCATTTACCATAAAATATGGTAAGATATTCTCCCACTTGAGGGATGCTTGATAAAGATGGAGATTTGGAGACCTCTGTAAAACCACGGTCCCCATTTTACACAAAAAACTCATACTTACCAATACATTATATGTGACAAATGGTAATGAGATCAGTCACTGTGTTCACTATCAACCAACGTCTGCACTCCACATTTTCTCAAGTGGGTCTTTCACCTTGAGTATAACTCAGACATGCACACACGCACACACATGCACACACACACACACACACACACACACACAGACCTGTATTCATATCTTTGTGGGGACTCTCCATTCACTCCTATGGGCAAAACCCTAACCCTAACAATGACAGCCTTAACCCCTACCCAGCCCTAACCTTAACCATAAGTAACCAACAAAATACAAGTCTTTTGGCATTTTTAGCTTTTTGATTGCAGTCATAGATTTTTATAAAGTTAAATTTCCCCATATGGGTACGGAAAAAATGGTCCCCACTGCATCAAAATAACAGTTTTTTTATCACGCTGTGGGGACATTTGGTCCCCACAATGTAAGGTGTACCTGGACCACACACGCACACTCACACACACACACACACGCACACAAAAACGTTTTTAAAAAAGCAACGATTGCTTGACCACAAACACAAGAGGCACCTATAGTGGTGAGGAAAACATCCAAGGCTTAAAAAACCCCAGACGCTACCTCTCCCATCTGCAGCTGGATTGCTGCCATGCAACCCCCCCAAACCTCAGCCCCCCAGACGGCCCCCACTGCCGCCGAACAGCCCAGCGGTGGTCTGCCTGCCAGTCCTCACCCACCTTCTTATCTGCGATAGACACACAAATCATGAAGAAGAACCCAACTAAATATAAGGGCCTAAAAGCACCAACCGGAAGACCCGCTGTTCCACATACTTCCGCTTTTTCTAATGATTTTCCATCTGCTGTTATGGCTTGTACCGGAACATGTGTGTGTGCATCACGGAGCGTGTGTGACACGTGTGGAGCCAGCCAAGGTTCACACTGAGGTTGACGTCCACAGGCATCCAGCCACATATTCACTGCAGCGATACTCAGGTCGGTAAATCGGGAACTGCGAGGCTTAAAATCGGGCGACCCCTAACGACTCAACACCATATTGCGTATTCTAGCCTGTGCTTGGCATTTCGTGGCCGATTGTGTTAAACGGCATTTTTCAAAACTTGTTTGCATTTACCCAAATGTACCGACTGACACCTGGCATTGCCCAGCAATCAATGACATAATTCAATCTATCTATCCATTCATCTTCAACTCTTAACTGCTTATCCCGGTCAGGGAGGTATCAGGCCTGGAGCCTATCCCAGACAGTGACAGGTTCAAGGCTGGGATACACCCTGGATGGGATGTCAGTCAATCACAGCAATCAATGATTTGTGAACAAAAATAGTGTTCTGTTGTTTAGAGCAGGGGTGGGCAATCTTATCCAAAAAGGGCCAGTGTGTGCAGGTTTTGGGGGTAACCTTTAGGTCAGCTGTTCAAACCCAGGTGTGAGGACTCCTCAGCCAATCAGCCCTCTAATTAGTAATCTAATTAGGGAGTTGCAGCGAAAATCCACATATACAACGGCCCTTTCTGGATAATATACTGTTATTTATAACAACAGCCCCTGCATTGTGACCTGTGTTTCCTGAGGCTCAGGGCTTGCTGTGACCCTGCAGCAATACAAACGGGCAATTGGTTGATGGATGAAATTTCTTAATCCGAATTTCTCCACAAAAATTTAGGTACCGTGCCAACTGGTGGATTTATCATTGTTATATGTGTTTGTGTTCATAATACAGGCATTTGTGGGCATTTTTTTAATTGAATCCATTTTAAAAATTGAGACTCTACTAGCACAAAATAGTTGGCACTGATTGTACCTTATGTTTAATCGTTACATTTGAGTAACGCTGGGTAGAGTCAGTGGCAGACTATAGGAAAGGAACCCGCGGGGAAAGGGTCTAATTACCAAGTGATTAATTTTGCTGTGGAAACTAATGATTTCTAGTGCGATAATATATACAGAGGCACAAAGTGACAACAAGAATTTTTATAAAAAGGAAAGAAAATGGGAAATTAACAGCAAATCTATGCAAATATAGAGCCGGATTTGAGCATGGCTGCACATGCACAAAAGTAGCAAACATATACAATTAATGGAACAATGTTAAAAACCTGAACGCTGAAAGATAACGTGAACAAAACACAAATTGTAACTGAGCCATTGAATTTAGATTACCAAAATAAAGCATTGTTTAATTTGTAATTATTTCTTTAAGATGATTTTGATGAATGCACTCCTTTCAAACTGGTTAAAAGTAAGTCTTATAATGACTTTTTGCAAGTTCATTCTAAATGCACGTGCATCGTGATGCCTGTTTGTAGCTGACGGTGCCTGTATTGTGTGTGTGTGTGTGTGTGTGTGTGTGTGCATCCCCGCCTGGACTGGTAGCTAACTATGTCATTAAGGACAGGGGCCTCTGCTGCCCCCACCGCCTTCTGCGGCTCAGGCCCCCCGGGCTTTGCCCTCCCTCTGCTGTGGAGACCGCTTTTGAGGCACGCCGCTCTCCAGCAGTACCCTGGCTCCCCAAAGCCTCCCTGCATGTGGCACCTGCTGCTTATTGACGTGCTAATTTTAGGTTGCTTTTCAGCAAAAGCTTTCAAATGTTTCATTCTGTTACCTATTTGTTTTCTCCCCACCACCTGCTTTTCAGTTTCCGTTTCTCATACGGCACACTTCAAGGAGCTGACACACAGGAACACGCATGCAAGCACACAGCCTGTAGCATTCACCTTCTAAAAACAGGGTGGTTTTAGGAGAAATAACAGGCTTCCATGTGCTTGTGCCACTAGCCAGAGGTGCTTATAAATTCTGTATTGATGATCACGATTTACGCTTCATGGTTACATAACTTTGGACAAAAGTATCAGCAAGATAAGTAAATGTGAATGTAAATTTATTAATAGAAAGAACTTACCCAGGAGTATCTGTGATATGTGTTATTACTTAAGGATCAACATATGTATTCCAAAAGTTCATTAAAGCCTTATTATGCTACTAAACTATTGACTAGGTGTGTTGAATGTTTGCCAACATAATTGCCATGTTAATATTCATATGGGTGTTTGTGAGAATGATGTCACTTATGAGGGCAGGGATTTGGAATTCCCCACTTCAGAATGGTCTGGAACAATGTACAAGTCAGCTTCTCCTCTCTAAAGATCATATTAGTGTATTTTTCCTTTCTATTAAATGTTCATCAGTCAGCATCTGACTTAACATGTCTCTGCATGGGGGCGTATGTTTGAGTAGGCGTGTATGATTGTGTATCATTATATGTTTACGTTCGTGTGTTTGTTGCACTTTGCTGGACGGACATTGAATCCAGGGTGTAGCTCTGTGTCCTGTGCTGCCTGGGATAGGCACCAGAACCTCCACTGATACTGACTGGAGTAAATAGGAGATGGATGGATGTGTGTTTATGTCTGTGTGTATGTGTATGTTGTCTGCTTTGTGATTTAAATGAGCTGCTCTCCAGGGAGAAAAAGATGGAAACGGGTGTCAGTTCACACCTGGGTCTTGGGAGGGGTCCTGGTCTTACTTTTATTAGCAATCGCAGGGATCTGTACAACACATGTGTGCAAGGGATTCTGTACGAGCAATCCTGTGTGTCTGTGTGGCCAGGAGTTCGGTTAGCTGATATTTTTCAACTTTGTAATTTTTATTAGCAGCTGTATTTCTTGATTGAGAATGCCAAAGACGATACATAAACGGGGGTCATCGCCATGGCGAATTCTGACGGACGTTTTGAGCAAAATGGAGTTTTTAACGACAGACATGATACTTAAACACATAGCCTGGGTCATTTTTTTCTCCATCAAAACATTTTACCTCGAACTCAGATGGGTCTTGCCAGGGACACGTCTGTCCACGTACGGACAGGCTGACGATCCCTGTACGTAAGTAATGAAGAAATAAGATCATCGCCAATATGAAGTTTGATGTTATTGTTCTTTGAAGACAGGGGGATGCCATAGACATCAGACTCTCTGATCTACATCTTACAGAGGCATTATCTGGATATTTTGTAGAACACTTCTGCACTAATGTCACACACCTCCATGCTCATCCCAAACTGTCGTTACACAATCACACCTCCGGGCCTTGCTGACTGTAATGTGATTACTGTTGTGACTGTGCGACCCTAGGGGTACAACCTAGCACCCTAAAGTGGCAAAGCATTAGATGAAAACATTTACATAACTACTTTTTTTCACCTTTTCAAACTTTTTTTTTTCTCAAATAAGTGGCCATATCTTGAAGACAACAGATACACAAGATCAGCTCTAACATCCAGCTCCTCTAGACTGTTCCGGAATTGTATTGTCAAGCGATTAAGCTCGGCACACGACATTTGCTGAAATCATGAGCATGAAACACTGTGAGTAACATGCAAATGTCTTTTTTTGCGATATACAGTAAGTCTGCATATGTTTCATCCTAGTGTTTGCTCCGAGTGCCAAATGGAAAATCAGTGATCGCACTTTCACAGTATATGCCAAGTAAATTTATCTTGAGCTTCAATGGTCATGAATGAGCTTTACAGAAGCGAGATGTGAACCAAGATTCTTCTGTTGTGTACATTGTAATTTTATGAATGCTTAAATTTTGGCTTCTTATAATAAAAGCTGTAGTGTTCTCAATTTTCCCCGACGATACTGTATAACACACCGAAGAATGAACTTGTCGCCTGGGGTTTCGTATAATAAATTAGATACATATTACAATAACTGCAGACTTTCTTTTACATTATTTTCATGGGAAGCATCTAAATTAAGCCTCAGTCATTCATCAAAAACAAAATAAATAGTATGTAAATAGTTCTGTAAAATTGTTTTTATTTTTAAACTGATTTTGTGAAGCATTTTCTTTCTTTTATTGGTGATGAATTTCAGTGCGACGTTAAAAAAGAATAATTCTTTGTTACAGGTTTATTTTCTAGCTTGTAACGTTACATTACGCTCGCTAAGCATCCGATTACGTGTTTTCATTTCATAATTGTGCTTTGGTAGTACTCTACTCTAATGAAATCTGTTAAATATCTGTCAATCCACGTACTGCATCCAGTGGCCCCCCAACCCAGACCAATCTAATTATGTTCTAGATTTTGTATGGTCCCTGTCACGTAGGGGTCCCTCGAATCACCCTAACTTCTCCCCTTCACGACACCCCCGAATGCATCCTATCATGTAAGATCGCTTGTGAAATGCCCTGTATCACTGTCACCAATGATGTGGTAAGCTTGATGTTTACCCGCCGCTACTTTTGCATTGTAATCATATATATTGTATTATGCTGGCTTTCTTTTACTGAGTCTCATATGCATGTGCGACATCGTTATGGCCTGTTGCTGTTGTGTCTCTCCCCCCCCCACCCCTGCCCCGGGTTCCTGTGTTATAATAAACAGTATATTACAAAAAAAAGTCTGCCAAACGACCTCATTAATGCTGGCATGCAATCGATAAAACAGTGTTACCTGTTTAACAAAGTGATGCATTACATAACATTATTCTACCACGAATACTCAACAAATTAATTATGACTCCATACCACAGTGTTTTACTCTCCTATGGCACTGACGACATTTTTGGCCTTGTTAGCTTACTGCTCAATTGTTAAAAAATGTTTTGGTTCTTTAAATCTGACTAACTACCTATTGATTTACTATCTTTATGCATGTACTTCCATATAAATCCTAACACAGTGATACTTGTAGTCGGTTTTGTAGTTCATCTGTTCATTTACTCAGCTTAATAAAAAATATTTTAATTGTTTGTGATGGTGAGACTGTTATACTCTATCTTGGCTATTAATTGTATTTGTTTGGTATGTATTCTGCTGACACTCTACATTTTAATTTCTCCTGAAATTGAATTCATATGTGAAGGTAAATCAGCAAAAAGTTATTCTGGGAAAACTATATATTTGTTATTTTATTTTTTATTTTACTCTGCATAAGATCATTTACTCTTTACTAAGTTAAAATGGACTTAGAAATTCACAAACGCAGAAGGATGTGCCTGTTATTGGCTTATATGAAAAAAAAACAATAATAATAATAATTGTAATGGTAAATCGTGTTGCAGTGATCAGATTGCACAGAAAGTAACTCGACAAAGGCACTTTAACACCTTTACCCTCAGCTCTGAAAATTGGCAGAACTTTTTGTTTGACTGATGTTAGTGCAAAGCAGTTAGATATTTTTTCAAAAACCCATCTCAAAAGTTTACCAAGCTATAGAACTAAATTAAGAAGAGCGACATGCGGAAATGGACAGTCATAACATTTTTGATTTACTGCAGTTTGTTGATGTTAACACTTGCAGGATGAATCCTGGTCAAAAGAGTCTTAAACACAAAAGCACGCAGTTATGCTATATTTTAACGCCGCTGTTTCCAACGTCAGTTTAAACGCATGCGTTCTGTAAAAGTATGTATTGTAAAATGCAATAACCTTGTGAATGTTGTGGTGTTCTGTTATCATACCGGCCGGCGCTGGTGCTTAGTGGTCTCGTCAAAAATACCCCTTGGCCCATGGTGAGCTTCGCAAGTATTCGTTAACATTTTACCCAACATCAAGTTAATTAATTGAAAAACCAGTTGCAACCTTACCTCTGAGACCTCGGGTGGCTTGTTCGCTGCAGGCCTCGATCCACCCGTGGTTTGAAGAAAGCAACATCAAGAGAAAGACAGCAAAAAAGATGCTCTTTCATTCGTACCTGTCGCTAGCTCCCCTTTGGTGGAGGAGGCTGAGCGGCAGCTAGTGACCTGGCGCAGTGGCTCAGCCTGGGGGCCGGGTGTAAGCTGTGGCCTGTGTTATACCGTGCGGCGCTCAGCTCACTGCGCCAGTGGTGGTGGCTGGGCCCTGCTATGGGCTGCAGACAGACTGGGGGTGGCTGAGTCACTCCAACGCCCTCTCAGATCTACAGATACCTGTTTAAGTCAGCCTGTTGTTTTGGCAGGGATTTTTTCTCTCTCTCTCTCCCTTTAACCACTCTTTTCCTTTCCTCTGCTCGAGTCTGCCAGATTGGGGTGTCTGCATCCTCAGTGCTATTCCTACATTCAGATATGACACTTTTACCCCCCAAGACCTGGAGATAAACCGAACATTCACATCTAATACTCTAAATACAATTATAGCCAGTAATAAAGAGTAAAGAACAATAATCATGGTTTGGGGGTAAGTCTAATACACATGTAATCCCGCTCGCCCGCGGTCATCGCCTCCCAGACGACTCCTGCACAGGCATACAGTGGCCGCCGCCGCAACCTCCGAGCCTTGCCCAGGGGAACCTGTCGCCATCGCTGCGACCTCCACACTCTGCCCAGGTGATGTAGTCACCGACGCCGCCGCGACGTCTAAGCCCGGCCCGCAGGATCCCGTTTCTGCTCCGCCCAAGTTCTAGGAGCCCAGGCCCCAGGAACCTGCACTTCCTGACTTTTCTCCCACCAGGTCCCTAGAACCCGGCCTGGGACCTGAGCTTGTCCCTCACCTAGTGGTAATGGACCTGGAGGACGCCCCTCCTGATGATTTGGAGTGGGACCCCTGGGACCTGAGTCCCACATTTTTGGCTCCCGCAGTCCCCCAAGATGGCAATCTGCAATACCCAGGGCAGTCGGTCCGAGCCCCGAGCCTGTTCTCTGTGTCCCAAAGGGGAAGGCGGGGGCACGTCCAGCGAGTCAATTGCCTGGGCTCAGACCCTTCGCCCCCTAGTTCCCGTCCTGCAGTTTCCTCATCGCCCTCCAGTTCCCGTCCTGCAGTCTCCTCATCGCCCTCTAGTTCCCATCCTGCAGTCTCCTCATCGCCCTCCAGTTCCTGTCCTGCAGTCTCCTCATCGCCCTCTAGTTCCTGTCCTGCAGTCTCCTAGTGGCCCTTCAGTTCTTGTCCTGCGGTCTCCTCGTCGCCCCTACATCCCAGTCCTGCAATCTCCTTGTCACCCCCATGTCCCAGTCATGCGGTCTCCTCAGCAGCCCCCAGCACCGTTCCGACCCGGTCCCTTCCTCCTCATTTCCCGAGCCTGCCATCCCATCAAGCTCCTTTTGTCCTCTTCCCTTCCAGTTTCCCTCCTCCTTTCTGGTCCCTGCCCCGTAACCCTTTCCCTCAGGGCCAGCGTCATGCCCCCTTGGTTTCCGCCCCAGGTTCCACCTCATGTCCCTGCCTTTGTCCCCCAGGTCCCACCTACTGTCCCTGCCTTTGTTCCCCGTGTTCCGCTTCTTGCCCCCAATACGTTGGTCCTGGGTCCTGTCCCTTGGTGTCCACCTCTTGTCCCTCCCTTTGTTCCCCGTGTTCCGCCTCCTGCCCCTGACGTGTTTGTCCCTGGTATTACTCCTCTGTCTACATGTTCTGTCCTGTTCTCTGTTGCCCCTTCGTCCCCTGAGCCTGTTCCCTCAGTTGGTGTTCCTGTTCCGGCTCCTCGTGTTCACCCTGTCAGTCTTTGTTCTCCCTCTGCTGGAGTGTCTGACCTTGTCCGTCCATCTCTCTGGTCTTTGTTAAGGGTTCCCTCTTCTGTTCTCTGTGTTTTTTCCCCGTCTGGTCGGTTCCATCCGTCCTCCCTATGGTCCCTTGCCCTCTGTCTATTCGTCCCTTGGTATACGTACTGTTTGGTCTGGTTCCCTATGTGGTGTGCCCCAGTTTGGTTCTGTTCCTGCTGTCTCTCTAGGTCTCCCGTCCGGTGTCTGCTGTCCTGCCCTGGTCTAACATCTCTGGCCTCACCCCGTGTCCTGACCCCATGTGCCCGTCGTGTCCTTTGCTCCCCAGGCTCCCTCTTGGTTGGGGTGGCGCACCCAGAGTGTGCGCCTTTGGGGGGAGGGGGGGTCCTGTCACGTCCAGCGCCACCCTACTAGTCTACTCCCAGTGTTTCCCACGGGAGGGGCTGCTAATCAGCTGCGCCTGTAGCTCGTTGATGTTACCTCGTGTTCCTGCCCCCTTGTTAACCAGCCCCAGCTGCCCCTCGTTCATTCCTCTGTCTTTCCAGTGTATAAGAGTTCCCTAGTGCTGTACTCCCTTGTCTGGTCATTGTAGCCTGTCTGTTTCTGTGCTGTACCCACCGACAATAAAGTCCCCACACGGAGTTTTCTCTGGTAAAAGCTCCTTGGTCCTGAAAGTCTCCTTTCTGCCAGCGCCATGCCGCACCGGCACGACATAAGTGGTTTTATACTGAAATTATAAACAGTTTCTCCATAATTAGCAGTCAGTAATATTTCTCTGTGACTGTGCTTATTTATAAGGCACAGTGAAAGACTGTTCCCAAAGACGCTCAGGGACTCAAAGAAACATGCTAAAGAGTGAGTTTATTGGAATTTCTCAACACGTCCAGTTAAATTAAAAGACATTAAAACTGATATCAAAAATTGTCTGCAACACCTGTATTATAATGTCAACTCAAGTGTATCTCATTCTATCCATCCATCCATCCATCTTCCTCTTATTCAATTTGTAACATTATATAAAATGTCATGTTTAACATCTCGCTCTTCACAGTGGTGAAGTACATAATTTTGAGCCAGGCCTTGACTGGGGAGGGTATCTTTTATTCTGCAGTATCTCATATGGGGGAGGGAGTATAGCGTCAAGACTACAACGTGACACAACACTGCGCATGTTGTGGGTCAGGTTGCCCCCTGGTGGCAAATATTACACATGCAACATAGTTGTGTGTTCTGACTTATTTTTGACACTACAGTAAAACAAAGACCAACTTTGTTCCCTGGCTCCCTAGAAAGCAGAACGTAATGAGGGCACTATGCTTCTGCTTAAACCTTACTGTTGAACAATCAAATGTCACTTGAAACTGCTTCATGAATCACAGAAAGCGTCTAACTGCTGTCCTGGACCCTTATTTGTCCTTCCGAAGGCCAAAGCACCAAACAAGGTGAGTGGTTTCTGTGATATGAAGCTATACTTCACCCTCAGAAAAACTGAAGAATAGTGAACTGTATTTATTTATCCCACAAACTTCAGGGATTTTCTGATATATTACACTGTATCCACGGGTGTGGGTGTGTGTGTGTGGGGGGGGGGGCATGTACCCCCCAATATTTCATTTGGTTTCCTCCCCCGCTTTTGCATTTAAATTATGAAGCTGCCCCTCGCACAATATTACACTCTTTTCTGTGCCCTTGTGTGTTTCCTGATTTAACAATGACTTTTACACTGTCAAAGAGTGTTGCGCTTATGTTGTGTAATGAAGAGAACTTAAATGACTAAAATAAGTGCAAATGGTTGCAAAGTCAAGTGGTAAACAAATCTGTACATTAGTTGCAGGAATGGAGAGTAACAAAGTACACTTACTTGAGTACTGTACTTAAGTACATTTTTTGAGCATCTGTATATTACATAACATTCAGGTTTTGGAAACTTATGGCTTTGACTCTACTACATTTGAAAGATAAATATTGTACTTTTGACTCCACTACATTTCTGTGAAGGTTCTCATGGCTTATTAATTTGATACATAGCTTTGAAGTTAGTGGACAGATTTTCTTTTCTAAAGTGTGATAGTCCATATTGTGTTTATCACAGGAGAAAAGCCAGTCACAGTAAACTACTCCTACAATGACAGTCAGGTTGCTGTCTATTTATAAAGTTAGAGATGTGTAACTGGGTTGGTTGTTTTATCCATTTTTTATTTTCTGAGGAAGTTGTATCTACAGCAATTCTGCTCTCTGCCTGATGCAGGCATGTGTATTAATGTGCTGTTACGTTATGAAAGACAAAGGACTTGAGGGCTGGATTGTGGTGAAACAAAAGGAGCTTTATTAAACTTAAACAGGGACTGGAAATAAACCAGATCACAAGGGATCAAAATCGAGAGGGCTAGAACAGGAACAGGCATGGGCTGACAGGAGGAGCAACGTCAGTGATTAGACTGGGGAACACAAGACTGGAAGCACATACTGTACATATTAGACTAACGAGGGAGATGAGGAGAGGCAGCTGGGAGTGATGAAGATGAGGCTTAGGAATGAGAGGTAAGATGAACAAGTAACAGGCTTGTTAGGCTCATGCTAGGGAGGAGACAGGAGGATCAGGTGGATACGGCAGGCAGGACGTGATAATACCCCTCCAAAGCGTGCCCTCTGGGCATGAAAGTCAAACAGTGGTAAGGACCAAGGAGACCAAACGACAGGGCGGACACATGGGGTGTGGAACAGACAGGACGCCAAACTGGACAGGACATGGCAGGACAGATTGACAGGGCACACGGGACAGACACCACAAAAGGTCAGAGGGACAGAACTGCCAGACAAACAGCATGACACGGGGCATGGAACAGACACCATTAACTGGAACCTGGGAGCAGAAGAAACTGAGACAAGGACAAACAGAACAGGCCACATGATGACAAGGTGGACAAGGAGAGGGGCAACAGAGACAGGAGTGGGAACAGAAGAGGGAACCATTGAGGACACAGACCGAGCAAAAACAAAGGCAGGACAGGGCATTGGGACAAGGACAGAGGCAAGATGGATGAAAATGGGGGGAATCCAGGGAGTCTTCCGGATCCTGGGAAGATTGGCGACAATCTTGGAACATGGATCCTCCTGGGCCTGTTCACCTGTGAGGCAGAGCCCATCCAGACCACAGGTTCCAGGGGCCTTGGAGGGTCAGCAGGGCTGGAGAGCACCAAGGGGCCAGCGGGACTGGAGGGCACTGTGGGGACTGCAAGACAGGAGTAGGAGGGCACCGACGGAACTGTAGGACAGGAACAGGAGGGTACTGAGGGGATTGCAGGACAGGAATAGGAAGTCACTGTGGGGACTGTAGGACAGGAGCAGGAGGGCACCAAGAGGACTGCAGGACAGGAGCAGGAGGGCACCAAGGGCACCGCAGTTTCACTCCCCAAGGCTGCAGCAGAAGAGGTGTTTGGGCAAACATCACCAGGCAGGTTGGGACACCTGGAGGTGAATGAGGCGCAGCCAAGGGGAGCAGGGTGTCATAGCTGTTGTGGGGCCAGCCACATACGATGCGGCCCTTCTTAGGCTGGGAGCCTGGAGCACAGGCAGATTGGCCCTCTCTGGACTGGGGGCCGGGAGCTGGGAGCCTGGAGCGCGGGTGGGGTGGTCCTCTCTGAGCCGGGAGCCTGGAGAGCAGCAGCAATGAGGACAGGCTCTGGAGGTGCTGCAGATATGAGGGTGGTCTCTGGGAATGCAGCAGAGGTGAAGATGGGCTTCGGAGACACAGCAGAGGTGAAGACGGGTTCTAGAGGCATGACTGCAGTCTCACTGGGGTCAGAATGTGTAGGCGTGGTAGCACCCTCTCCTGGGCTGGATGCTGGAGGCATAGTGGCAGCCTCTTCTGGGTCAGAAGCTGGCAGAACTGGGTCAAGTGCGACAGGCTCCAGTGCAGGTTCAGCCTATTTCTTCCATCTCCTCTTCCTGCAGTTGAAGATAGGGGTGGAGTCAAAGCAAACTGCGAGGAGTCGACGGGCAGAGCGTTCTCACGCCATGAGGAAGTAGCAAACATGTCGTCCTTGTCGCGGTGGTGAGCCCAGTAAGGAGTCCATACCGGTGGGGTGGCCTGCACACCAGGAGATTCTCCGGGGTCTTCCTCCTCCTTGGAATCCTCCAGGTCACTCTCACTCAAACAGTCCATCAGCAGGTTGTCCACAAACCATCATAATGTGTGGACAAGAGGTTCTGGCTGAGGTAGGACATTGGGTGCAGTACAGGGAGAGGTGAGAACCGACTGTGGGGCTGCTGCAGAGGTAGCCTCTCCAGGGTGGCCTCTGCTGAACTAGAGACTCGGGACTCTGGCGAGGGGGGGGGCTTATAGCAGGCGACACAGGTGCTGCCTTTTTTCTCCGCTTCTTTCTCTTGGCACAGGCTGGTCCCTGCAGGGCTTGAGATTATGGGTCAGTGCCCTCAGGAGGTGAGCAATACCCATGACTGGGACTCTCACCATTTCCTCTGGGGTGAGCAAAAGTCCCTCCATGTTTTCCACTTCCCTAGACTCTGGGGAAAACTACTCCAGCTAATTGTCTACCCGTATGAGTCAATCACTCAGCTCAGGAAGCCCCAGAATCCTCAGGTCTTTAAGCAGGTTTGTGTACCTTATCTGGATGGCGGAAAAGCCAGGAGATGGACAGTGCAACATGAAAGGTGCATTGCTCACACCACAGGGTCATGGGGAGCCTAGTCATTCTGTCATATGACAAGGGATGAAGGACTTGAAGGCTGGAGTTTGGCAAAACAAAAAGAGCTATATTAAACTTAAAAAGGGGCTGGAAATAAACCAGATCATGAGGGATCAAAATGAGAAGGCTAGACTGGGAACAGACACAGGCTGACAAGAGGAGCACCGTCATTGACTGGACAGGGGAACACATGACTGTCTAATCAGTAACAAGCACATGATGATCAGTAGGTACAAACCTTTTTGTTTTGTTTTCAGTGCTGCTAATGTTGTAGTGATTTCGTATTTGCTGGCATCTTTTCCCATTTGTTGGCGTCTTTTCTCTTTTGCTGGAGTGTTTCAGTATTTGCTGGCATCTTTTCATATTTGCTGTTGTATTCTTGTATTTGCTGGTGTGCTTTCATATTTGCTGGTGTGTTTTCATATTTCCTGTTGTGTTTTTGTATTTTCTGGCATGTTTTCTTATTTGCTGGTGTGTTTTGCCCTTCAGGGCTTCCATACATGCTGGCCAACACTCACGCTGCCAGACATGGCGCAGTCACCGCCACATATTTGCGGTCACAGGTTGGTCATAAACTTGATAAGTCATAAGTCATATAGGTCGTAAGTCGATGATGACCTGTACTTTGATTCAAGTAATGGAATCGTGTACTTCGTCCACCTCTGGTCATTTGTCCATCCCCGTCACTTCCCATCAGCCACTTACCCTTATCTCCCTTCACCTTTGTCTCATCTCCAGCTTCCTCTCCACCTATGACATGCCACTCTCGACGCCTGGTAGATCGTGGGTAATTTTGCATCTGGCCCTTGTAGCGCTGTATGCATCGTGAATGTGCGATGAGCATGTGTGCCTGCCTTTGCTGGTACTCGTATGCTCAGAGCATATCGCAGGAAAGAGTTTCCCCCTTAGGTCTGTTGTGATGATTCACACTTCGCATGCAGCAGAGGTGTGAATGCGTGGTTTTACTGAACTCCATGGGGCGGCTGTGCTGTGGCACCAAGCTCATGCTTTCAACTAACCCAGCTGCAATAGAGGCATACAGTATGAGGTGCTAGCAGGGGGCCATGGGCCAAGGTCAGGGTCTGCCAGCCCCCCGCCAGTATTTCAATTGTAAACTCTGTAAGTCTCAAGCAAGCCCTACACATATAGAACTGACGCAGCCTGGTTTAAGTTGAACTGTAGGGCTGTGTTACACCACTGTGACTTTGCAGTCATTAACTATGCCAAATGTATTCAATCTGGAAAATAATTAGAACAGGATGAAGTTGCAGTCCTCAAGGACCACCAGACGTGGCAGGTTATTGATCCAGCACAGCTCTCAATTAACATTTTTGCTTTAATTGAGTCGTCTGGTGAATGGATTGTGCAACAACAATTTTATACGACAAATTAAACAAGTTAACTGATGGCTCACTATCATTTTCATTTGCACTGAATGAAGTTTGTTGGTTGTTATTCATAAAATGTTACAGATGCAGTTTTCCTACTTAAATAGAACCCTGTTTGGTAGACTAATTGCAAAACCAATCAAAATAAATGAATAGCAATTAATATTGTTACAAGAGTCTATATCTCTCCCTGTCTAAGTCAAATTAGCCTACAACATGCCCAATGAATGGTACTTCCTTGATGGTGATCCTGATGTAATATCAGAATGTAAAAAAATATTAAGCATCATGATGCAACATCCTGTTTGTTAATTTTATATTAATATTCATTGATTTGTTACTTTTATTCCCCTAAATTATATGTACCTTTCCTCTCTAATTACTTCACCAATATGTTGCCTGCCAAGGTCTGTCCATACAGACCTTAATTACACAATAATCTAAAAAAAGGGGACAGTGAATGGATCATTTGTATTTCCTTTATTCTGTTGTTATCATCAGGCACCAAAAATCTGCAAAAAAAATGATGTGGAAATCACACGGGTGACACACACAGCAAAGCCAGAACAAATCTCATGACTGGGCCTAAGATTGTCATGGGACGGGGTGCCAATTCTAGGCAGGGGTCTTAAAAATCGTCGCAGGGTGGGGGGGGGGGGTGCTGACCTCAGGTTGCCCCACTGGAAGGCTGAGGTAGGGGGAGTGGGGGAATTTATAAAATAGGCCTAGTAAACTTCTAATTTTGTACAGTACTAATGCAATTAGTAAAATCTGTTGTAAATATCATCATTATTTAGGTTTTGGTGGGGTGAGGATGGGAAATACATGCATAATATTTGTTGGGGCAGGGGAAGGTCTGAAGGGGGGGGTTCACTATGGGTGCCATACAAGCTGCATCCACAACTGTTGTCCCCACCCCCACGACGAGACCCTGAGCAAAGCTCAAAATTAAAAATGAAAGAGTATTTGGTTAAACGAACTCATGGCAAATTAGGTCAAATGCATTGTTTTGGTTGTGATGTTTGTTTAATTAGCAGTGTAATGGTGTGCTGAGGACTTTCCTATCAGCGACGATGCTGATGCTATGTGTTGTACACAAACATATATCAAGCTATTACACCAAAAAACTTCTCTTCGCGGATGTATAGTTGAAACGTACCACCGGGATGGTAAATCAATTCAGTTTTTCACCGCGTTACACTGAGGCTGTACTCTGTAAAATTCTCGAGCGAACTTCAGTGCGGGAATCCACGCTATGTGGAAAGGGGGAAAACCACGCGCTGATCAGACCGCTTCCGCTATTTTAACCTTTTCCATGCCAGGCACCTGTAACCGCCGTGCGCTTGCTAAAATTCCAATGTACTTTTATTTAACCGTTATATATAATCAAAGGAAGAGACAACGACGTACCATACAATACCGGTCTTTTGCCATGCAACGTTTCTTTTTCGTTGGCTGGGATTTAGAGTGCATCCGTGCCTATTTCGTTTGTAAACTTTAAAAGATAAAAATAAGATTTACAGTTTTGAATTTAACGTGAGAACAAGCCACATCTATTTCAAATTTTTTATGTGAAAGGTGTGATAAATTCCTTATTATAGCCAGATTTTAAAATTACGTTACAAATCTCTGTACTGTGCTATTACGCAAGTCTTACTTCGCGCGAGAGGCGAACCACTATTTCCAAAAGGCTATACCTTTTCATTTGATACAATCGATATTTTTGATTCTTTTAATTATTTTTGTGTACTTCAGATGATACTGACAAATTTGAAACAGACACGGTCGCATAGTGCAATGCCCGAAAGCGAAACAGACTTTTACACAACATATATATAAATCTGTAAGAACGCGTCTCGTGGATGTGCGCTCTGTTGTGCCGAATATTGTACTGTTTTGAATCACTAAAAATTAACACGAATTGTTTAACTGGAAATAATTATCTTGGACGTTGAATAATATATATTTTTAATTTTAATCGCATAACTTTATATATTTAGAATAAAATTAACTAAAGAGGTTTACCTTATTGAATTCTTTCATATTGTTCGCATGCTTTGCTATGTAAAACTCAAATAGTTTGCTCACTTATTTCAAATCAATTTCTCATTAGTGGAATTTAATAAGCTAGGTATCTTACTAATTAAAAACGTTTATTCGAGAATAACATTCTGGAACATTTTCACTTTGTCAGAAAATTGTTCAATCAAGTGCTTTGTGAAAATCTGTTAGAATAAGTATTTTAATTGATACTACTTTATAGCGGTGACTATTATGTATCAGATACTGAATGGTTTTCTGAAATTAAGCCTAAACGGTTTTTTAAGACACCCTGAATTGGTTTGGCACCATGTTGATAACTAAACGTTCAATTTACGTGTTTCGTTGATAATGAAAATCATCATAAAGCAAATGGTGGCGACTTAATTTGTGTATAGTATAAATGTGGGCTATTTATATACTTTTAATATATTCAGATTAAAAAAGCTGAAAATAGACTAATTGTATAAAATCACCTCGTTTTTATATTTATCTGTGTATAAGAATCTATTGAAAGAATGAAATATGCATATTTATATTTTAAAATGTAATATTATATTTCTAACCTGAAAAAATATGCAACGTTTCACCATTCAATGATTAATCGGGTTTACTAAAATATAAAAGCAACTAACTGTCTTTTAAATTGTTAATATGATTATTCGTCATACTAGTAGCCCTAGAGTCACGATGCTTTTGAGTTAAAACTGGCATACTCTTGTTATTAGATTAAGTTCAGCTTTTCATCTTTTGAACAAGACATTGATTTGTGCAGTGCCACTAAAATGAACAAAACAGTGGAGGAAGAATCAAATTTCATTATGTCATTGAATACTATAATGTCACTGGTTAACGTCAGGCACCTTTATTGGATTACTATTTGACATTTTTTCAGTGTTTAAAAACATTCACACCAGAAATATAAAAAATATTATACAAAATTATTTGTCTGCACAGCTGAAATTTAAGCAACTAATCATGGAATACTATAGCAAAACTTATACAAAGCGGAAATTTGTGAAGATCTACAATAACAAAACCTAGGAAAATTCAGTGCAGAACTTTAGAACAAAACTTCATTCGCGGTTTCGACACAAGGCATCAGCTTTACATTCCTCGAGGCTGAGACTGATGCTGTACTCTTTGCTAATGACCAGCATTACTACACTGATACCTGCAGATCAATGAGCGTTGACCTGCTGTTCTGTGCTCTGTGTCTAAAACCATCTGCACAGTCCACGTGAGTTCCCTAGCAGCTCTCTGAGAGAAAGTACCTTCTCAGGTGTGCCATCTCTGTAGAGAAAGCATCAGCCCTGCTCTTGAAGATCTGCTGTGGGTTGAGGCCGTGATTATGAAGCTCACGGCCATCCAGGGGTAGGTATAATGGCAGGTTGTAATAGATCTGGGATAAATGGACGTTTGGGTTACCCCAGGGCAGGACCAGACTGCTGCATAGTGAGGGGTTGTTTAGAGTGTGTTGAAACTGGCTCTGGGGCAGATGTGCGGAAGCTGAGAATGAGGGCGGAGCCTGGTGGGGCAGTACAGGACAGAATTTGGAACTGGACCGCTGTTCAGGAGCACTTGGGTTTCCTTTGCTGGAGAACACCTGATAATTAGCAGTGCTGTCTTGTTCTGTCCCACCTACCCTGCTGTAGGGATGCTGTGGGGTCTTCTCATAAGGCTGGAGATGGGATGGAAGACAAGCCCTCTTTCGTTCGTGACCGCGAGGCTGAAGACAGTACGGCTGACCGGAGGAGCCTTCCATGTAGATGGAGTGACTTTGTGGGGTGTGGAGGTTCTGGCCTATGCTGCTGCTTGTGGAGGCACCTGTCCAGGAGACCCGCGAGCCATGCAGCAGGTGTCCTAGATCTTGCTTGTCCCCCAGGAGTGAGCTTGGGCTAGCTCTGAAGCCCCAGAGGCTGGGCTTCAAAGCAGAAGGTGTGAGGTTATGCAAAGGAGCTTGGGCAGGCTGGCCATCCTTAGCCACACTGAAGCGATACTGCAGCCAGAGCATCTCTGTCCTAAGTTTGGTGTTCTCCTCGCTCAGCGCCAGCAGTTGACCCTCCAGCATGAAATCGTTGAGCCGCCGCCTCTCGCGGGAGCGCTTGGCTGCCTCGTTGTTCTTGCGTCGCTTGTCCCAGTAAGAGGCATCCTTCTTGTCTGCTGGGGTCATTTGCCGCATGCGGCGTGAGCTTGGCATGAGGCGTCGTGTACAGCCCTGCAGGCCCAGCAGCTGATGAGTCAGTGGGGAGCGCCTGGGGATGGACGTCCACAGCCGCTGTCCCGCCTCCTCGTCCTCGCTGGTCTCCAGAAGGGAGGAAGGTGGACCCAGGGCCCCATGCTGGCCTTCGTTCATTGGTGTGCACGTTGCGGAGAAACAGTGACGCTTGCAAATTGTGGATCCTTTCACAAAGACAGAAATATTATATATGGTTATACAGGGGTTGTATGTGTGAAATACAGGAAGAGCAAAAAAGGGGATCAAACTGATAATCATAATGACGTTGTTTTGTCAGTTTAACACGTTTGATTTTATTTTACATGTCTGTGCTCAGCAAAAATTACAAACAGCCAAATACATTTATTATTCAAGGGGTTGACAAAAGAATGGAAGCACCACATTAAAATGACTTTAATTTGGAAATAAATATAAGTTATTATAAACACAGCTACAAAGCTGAGTCATAGCAGCATGTATCAGATAACGTGTCACGTGTCAAAGAGGCCTTATAATTTGCATCTGTCAAAAAAACTGCTACTATTTAACTAAAATCATTTTGCTAACTAATATCACTTAAAGTATCAATGGGAACAGGAATAAAAACATTGTGGCAAAGAGACAAGATGCAGAAGGGACAATGGTTGTGAGCTCAAGTTTACTGCTGGGGCTAAGAGGACGCTTAACAGGATGGCTGTTAAACACCACAAGATACAGCCTCAAAAACTGCCACAGACCGGAAACATCCCTTCTGTGACCAAGCCTCAACAAAATCTAAGTTGGAAGCCATGATCAATAAGCTGCAATTTGGAAACCATTGTATCCACGGCCAATGCTAAGAGGTACATAACCTGATGTAAGGAGTACCAAACTCAGACCCCTAAGCAATGGAAAATAAGTCTTTCACCCCTTTTCTGGTTGTGTGTACATTTAGAGATGTCTTCAATCCACAATGTCTATAGGTGAGTGCAGCAACTTTGCCGAAGTCAAAAGGTCTGGTGACTGATTTTACAGGATCAAATGGACTATGTGGCTCAAGTGGCTCATGATGTTCCCATATTTCAAGATGTTAACGCCCCGAAGTACAAATTCACAAATAAACAAATTCAACAGCGGTTTCATGAATGCCATTCATGACCTCCCCAATCACCCAATCTAAACAGTGTTAAACCTTTATGGAAAATTTTACACTTGCATGTATTTATTATCCAACACTCTGTCCAAAGCAACATACAATCCTACAACTGTCAAGGAGACAGCTTAGGTCCAAATTTTGCTAGTAACCAATGACAAGTGCACGAAATGCTGAATAGGTCACCCAGTTGAAATGATCTCTCAAACAGGTTTCTTGGTTGCGGTCTCATCTCATTTCATCACGACTACATGTATTATATCAAAAATGATTGTATGCTGTACGGTGGTTATAGTCACAAAGTGTATATTAAATATATATTAGCTACGAGATGCAGTTCACGAACTTTCAGAGCGATATTACATTTAAAATATTGCGTTTATATCCAGTCGGCTAACAATATTCACCTAAAAATTATTTATAGACCAACTCCTAAGAAGTGGCAATGACAGTCATAGAATACTAATGCCATTAGCTAAAAACGTAATGAACATCTATACGGAAATATCACACATCAACTTTAAAAGAGGTCAACATGTTACCTGCATGCACAAAACAGAGAGGTATCGCATGACAATGACAAATGCTTTCAGTACAGTGTATCTGGGATAATCCATACTACTGTTGATGTACTCAATAATGCACATTTCTTTACTTACCCCTTAGTTAAAGCTGTTTGCGGTACCGGTTAGTTTATTTACAGTCGCTGTCACGATCCGAAGTGCTGAAACTGTGCGTCTTGAGTATTTAAAAGTTTTTCTTGGGTTGTAAAAAAAAAATCAGCTGAAAGTTTAAAATCGTGTTTGTCCACATCAGAACTGCGCGAATGCTTGTTTTGCCCGTACGGGTGCTGCGTAAGCGAGCCTGCAAAAGATAAACTGCTATAAGAGACTGCATAGTATTACGATGTAAGAGTGCGCGCTGCTTTTGATATGGAGGGCTGCGCATCTGTGGTTTATTCTGGCACAGGGGGGTGTTCGGTGGTTAAGGGAACGGTGTATTTTATTCAGGCGTTAAGCAAGTTGAAACCCGCAACAGCATAGCAAACAAGGAAATGAGTCACGCAGTAATACCCGGCCTACTTACTTTACCCCGTAAACTTTTAGGAAGCAAATTGCACCGTGCAATACACAGACACTCAGTTTTGCTTATTACATAACTTTTCATGTAGCGCCCGTGCAGAAATATAAACTTGAGAAGCGTAACTTTAAAAGAGGACCGTCGCCAGTCTTACGGATCAGACTAATTGCTAATTAGCAAGACGCGTTAGTTCTCCTTTCCTGTACATGATCTAAATTTGTCGAAAGCCAGTGATGAGCTACATAATTGTCACACCACTGTTGATAAATACTCCTGCGCTTGCACGAATATGCCGTTGCAGCCTTTACTATTAGATGAGTGAATTGACGACGATGAGGCTTTAATACTACGACTATCTACAGGAGGGTTGCAAGCATGAGGTCTGTCTAAGGTGAGGGGTAGTGTGGGGTGCGTGTGTTCTGAGCTGAGTGAGGGAGTCTCTTGGCTGTTGAGGTACAGTCCAGGCTTAAGCGTGCTCTCTGCTTTTTTTTGCCTGACTCATCCAAAAACCCATCACCCCACTTCGTTCTGTTATGACTCATCTATTGTTTCCTAGTATCTTCTATATAGATAGATATAGATATAGATGGATAGACAATCTTTCCATTCATTTCTGTGAGCATAACCCTAACCCTAACACCAGCTATGACAACCGTAACCCCTACCCATCCCTAACCATGGGCGCCATTAGGTCCGATCACTCAGGACTATAACCCAAGGATTTCAGCCCCGATGCCAATCTGTCTTCAAAAAAGAAAAAAGTCAAGCCCCAGGTAACCATGATTTAGCCCCAGATCTTTTCAATAGCTAGAAACTCCCTTGGCCCTAACCATAAATAGCCAAACAAAATACAAGATTTTAGGCTATTTTAGTTTTTTGATTGCAGTCACACATTTTTATAAAACTGAGTTTGCCTTCATGGTGACCAGAAAAATGTCCCCACAAGGTCAAAATAAAAGGTTTTATCACACTACGGGGATATTTGGTCCTCACAAAGTAACATGTACATGCCCACACACACATTTATGCCCACTGTACATAATGTTAGTTGTTGGCCACCCTGCTTAGGTTAAATGTGTGGGAATGTGATTGTGTCATGTAAAATGAGATTAGCAGATTTTGGATGCCATGAAAGAAAACATTCACTCATGATATTGCAATTACAGAATAGCAGTGAAATATTCAAAATCTATACTTATAATTCAGCTATGTGATTCTGCCTTATATAAACTGCAATACAGACAATTGTAAATTGTTGATTTAAAAAGACAATTATTTTGTTGTTCTTCTGGAGAAGGTGCACACAGTTTGAACCTGCAGTGTTGGTCGCACTGATGGTGGATTTCTGGGAGGTCACTAAGCCAGAAGACACCTGGAGCCATTTCAATGTGGTGAAGTTTGTAGATGTGTAAAAGAAGCGTAGTTTTGGAAGCAATTTGTTGAACTTGACGATACAGAGCAATATCATGTGGTTTAATCGCTTATTAATAGTTTTGGTGTCAGAGTTAATGTACAGTATATTGAAACCACTTCCTACTTTTTTTTTTAATTCTCACCCCTCCATATTCTACCCTATCTCTTTCACTGTAGATTCATGTTAAGAACTCAGAGCGCTAAGGCCTGGCAAGTGAATGTGCATCTCCTGCGATGGTCCACCACCGCATTCCCCACCAAACTCATTTTCACTGCACCCACACATTTCTCAAACGTGAACTACCGATGAGTCACCTATGGCTTCAGCAGAATTGTGAGCTGTCTCGACACCTTGGTAGCAGACAGTAGAACCCAGGCTGGGTATTGCCTCTGATATCTGATTCTCGCACCTTGAGGCTGGGTTTGGCGGCGTCTTGCTTGAAAGCTGGCGTCGTCGACACAGGCGTCGTTTCTCAACTCTCGTCTGTGCCCCGTCAGTTCGATGGTAAAGTGACTGGCTGCCAGTAATGCCATGTGATCTGTTGTTAGAGGCTCCACTTTAAATGTAAATAAGAACATAGGGGGATTTTAGTTTGCCACACAAAAGCACTGAGACCAGACTAACTACTGGGAAAGTTAAATGACCCCATTTCTAAATCTCTGTTTATAACCAAAGATCATTTTGTAGATGGAGTCTTTGTCCCAAAGGATCGGGCCTTCTTGGGGCTTGACCAGGAACCTTCCTGTTGAGAAGCATCCTCCTAATCCACCAAGAGAAAAATTTTTTATGACATTCTGCTGCCCTGAATTCTGAAAAAAAAAAAACTGATTCACAGTATAGCCCCGATATTAGCTGAAGAATAAGAAATATTCCTTTACTGTCGCTGTACAAATACAATGTAATGTTGTTTGGAACAAGACTGTAGACGCCAAGTTAAGGATAAAAATATGAGCAGTAGCACTTTTAGATAAGATACATCCACCATCCATAACCACTTATCCTATTCAGGGTCGTGGGGGGGTCCAGGCCCTATCCCAGAGGCTAGAGGTGCAAGGCAGGGAACAACCCAAGATGGGGTGCTAACCCATTGCAGGGCACACATGCACAATTTGGGTACTCCATTTAACCTCAGCATGTTTTTTGGATTGTGAGGGCAGTACAGCATTGATTGGAGGGGAAAAACATACACAGAATTTTCACTGGCGGGGGTGTAAAACAAATAGTTATTGTATTGGGAAGTGGGGAGGTAAGTAATAAAGGAGCAGTCACAGTGGGTGAGATGCAGTTGGGTGGGGGGGGGGTACTAAATAATGAAACAGTTACAGTGGTTACATTTTCCGTGGCATTATAAACGAATTGCACATAGTTATAAGGGAGGGAGTGAGCGCTGTGTGATCAGAAAAGTCACTGCTCTGGGGTAGAAGCTGTTCTTCAGCCTGGTCGTATGGGCATACAGAGCTCTGTAGCGCCTGGTGGATGGCAGAGGAATGAAGATGCCGTGGCCGGGGTGGGATCGGGTTTCTGCAGATGCTCGTGGCTTTGCGGCAGCAGCCCGGTCCTGTAGATTTCTTCCGGTGATGAAAGCTGTGAGCCAATGATCTTCAGGCCATTTTGATTATGTGTTGGAGGGCCTTCCTGTCCTCAGAGGTGCAGCCAGAGTGCCATGGTGTTATGCAGTGTGTTATGATTGACTTTTTGGTGCATTTGTAGAAGTTGGCCAGCAGCTGTTGTGGGAGTTGTGCTTTCTTCAGACTCCACAGGAAGTATAGCTTCTGAAGACGTTTTTCGGGTATCACTGTTGTGTTGATGGACCATGACAGGTATTAGCTGATATGGACTCCTAGGAATCTGAGGCTCTGAACTGCCTCCACAGCATCCGGTCATAGCTTCCCCATTGTTCCAAGTGTTCCAGGGCAGTGTGAAGGGCCAGTGAGACAGCTTCTTCAGTTGACCTGTTTGCCCTGTAAGCAAACTGCTATTAGTCCAGGACAAGGGGGATGTTATTTTTGATGTGTGTTAGGACAAGTCAATCAAAGCACTTCATAACAATGGGGTCAAGGGTACTGGGTGATCGTCAATCAGGGACCTGACCACTGCTTGCTTTGGAACAGGGATGATTGTAGCAGACTTGAGACGGGTGTGGACAGTGGCCTGTTCCAAGGAGATGACTCACCAGCGATTAGCTTGGTGATGGGTTGGTTGCTGTCCCTATCAAACTGTGCAAAGAAGTGGTTTAGGTCGTTAGGAGATAGGCTTGCTATGTAGGTTGGACAGGTGTTGTTGCCCTTATAGTCCATGATGGATTTAATGCCCTGCCACATGAGCCAGTAGTCTGAGTCGTTGAAGTGCTCCTCAATTCTCACTTTGTATTAGCGTGTCACCTCTCTAGTGCCTTTCCTTAGTTTGGACCTGGCTGTTTTGTAAGTTTCTGGATCTCCCATGTGAAAGACATTGTCATGTGTCTTCAGCAGGTTTTCTGTTCATCCAAGATGATGAAATGACGTCTACTTGTAAGGTAAGTTGGTCGCTCTGTTGCCAGGTGGCCAAGTCTGTCTGTGTCAGTCATAGTCAGAAATGGTCCAGAATAAATCTGAAACTGCAGGACGTTTGCCAGGGTGATATGTTGGCTCAGTAGGTAGCACCATACTTATAGGGTAGGAGCTTTGAATACCACCCCCATACTGGGTGGATTGAGATTGCATGTTCTCCCTATATTGTGAGGGTACTTGTCAGGCTCGGTGCCCATCCAACCCTACCCTTTGTGTCTCTTCCCTATTTGGTCAACAAGTGTCACTGGTCATCCTGCTTTTCCCCTCTGTCTCATAGTCCTTCTGCCCTAGTGTGTGCTCCCTGCTCCCTAGACTGCCGCATAGCTCTATGGGTTAAGCATGGAGCTCAGAGGCTGAAACGCTCCAGTTGTGAGCTTAAAGCTAGCCTCACTGGTTTGTTTATATTTATTGGCCATGTTTTCCCAATGTCTGCTATTACCTATCTTTGTTTTCCTGTTAAAGGTTTGCCTGCTTGTGTCTTGTTCTCTTATGGTTATGCTTTTGTCCTTGTACCGTTGTCCTAGTGTTGTAATTCCCAGTGTGCGGTTAATGATTCCTAGTTTCAGTGTTTGTTAACGTTTCTCTAGTTCTGTGCTCATTAATTGTTAGTTACTCCAAACGTTACCCTGTACCTCTGCTGATTGGTTGTTTAGGTTATGTTCCACACCTGCCCCCTCATTAGCCCGGTTGTCTGTTTAAGTGCCTGCTCCCACTCTGTTCTTCAGTCAGTCATTGTCTATGTTCACAGCATGTTTGGAGATTTACTGCATGTTATTGCTTTGTTTGTGTCCTAGTCCTGTTCATTGTGTTAGCTTAGTTCCTTAGTCATAATTGTTTCTTGGTCTTTAGTTTTGTCTGTATTGTTTCCTGTTTGTTTTTGTCCCCTTGCGGTCCTTTTGTTTTGCTGTTTTTCCCCAGGTTTGTTCCTTGTTTGTCTCGGAGTCGCTCAGTGGATCGCCACCTTCTTTCTGCTTGTGTCATAATGTGCCATGATGGGCACTCCAGTTTCCCTCCCACAGACCAAAGATATGCAGTGAGGCAATTTAGCTTTATAAATTGCCCTTAATCTTTGAGCATCTTTGCTCTGAAATGAACTGCCATGCTTTCCAGGGTGTCCTCCTGCCTTGTGCCCCTCAACACCTGCTGAAGGCATGCAACGGTGATGGTAATTTTTGTTGCTTGGAGGATCCGTAATCTAAAAGAGCCATGTAGCGGAGTGAAGATGACAATTTGGGATGAAAATGGAAATATTTTTTATATGGTATCCTTCCTTGGTTAGCACTGTTGCCTCACACCTCTGGGATTGGGTGAGTATCTTCCCTGGTGATACTCTGCCAAGCCTTTAATGGAGCCACCTTCAGCTGCTGCGTGTTTTGAGGGCTTGTCCCATTAACCCCTGTGTTATTTTTGGGGTTGAAGTTACCCCAGTCCATTTTCAAAATGAGGATAAATTCTATAGAATCTAGAATTCAGAACAGAAGAAGTCAAATACCCAGGGTTAAGTTTCCTTTTAGGCATATGGAAGGCATGCTCAATTGGATTTAAATTGGGTGACTGACTTGGTCATTCAAGAATTTTTTATTTTTTAGCTTTGAGAAACTCGTGTGTTGCCTTACTAATATATTTGGGATCATTATCTTGTTGCAGGATGAAGCGCCATCCAATGAGTTTGGGGGTATTTACTAGAACTTGAGCAGATAAGATGTTTCTATACACCTCATAATTCATTGTGCAACTGCCAATAGCAGTTACATCATCAGTGAAGATAAGTGTGCCATACACGCCCAAGATATAACACCTCCACTGCCATGTTTAACAGATAAGCTGGTATGCTTTGGATCTTGGGCAGTTCCTTTACATCTCCACACCTTCCTCTTGCCATCACTCTGATACAGGTTAATCTTTGTCTCATCTGTCCAAAAGACCTTTTTTCCAGAATTCTGCATGCTCTTAAACACTTTTTTGCAAACTGTGATCTGGCCATACTGTTTTTTTGGCTAACTAGTGGTTTGCATCTTGCAGTGCAGTCTCTGTATTTCTGTACATCTTACGCAGATAGTAGTCTCTGACAGAGACACACCTGCCTCCTGAAGACCCTTTCTGAGCTGTTGGACAGGCATTTGGGGATTTCTCTTTACCATAGTGAGGATTCTTCTGTCAGCAGGATGGAGGTCTTCCTTGGCCTACCAGTCCCTTTGTGATTACTGTGCTCATCAGTACATTCTTTCCTCTTAATGATATTCCAGACAGTTGATTTTGGTAATCCTCAGGTTTGACCGATGTCTCTAATGATTTTATTCTTGTTATTCAGCCTCATAATGCCTTCTTTGACTTTCACTGGCACAGCTTTTCTCCTCGTGTTGAATAATGGCAACTACAGACTCCAAATGGTAGAAGCAAGCCTAGGTATCTCATGCCTGCGCTAATGAAGTAATGAATTACACAACACCTGTGAAGCCAATTGTCCCAAATATTATAGTGCTCCTACATGAGAGGGACTACCTATAAAAGGTATTGTAATTTAATAATTTAAAGTAAAGTCTGGAATGTGCATTTTAATCATGTTTGATTTTAAACTGTGGAGCTGAGGGGTAAATCAAGAAAAAATGTGTCTTTGTCCCAAACATTATAGTGGGTGCTGTAGATCTGTGGTTTTCTTCTGTGGATGCAGACATGACAGCTTGTGCATTGTTGATGTTCGGCCTGTGAGCCATCAGTACCCAGGAGGGAGGTATTATTGAATTGGTGCTGGTGCTGAGCTCAGGAAGACATGCAGCGGAACATACAGCAGCACCACTCATCATAATTAAGGAACTGGAATGAGATTTGGTAATGTGTGATAAATCAGGGTGGCAGACCTTCAATCTGGATAAATACTGACAAAGTGGGGACACTTGGGTGATAGTCCAAAAGCCAGGAGTATTAGAGCTGAAGGTTTCACCACCAACAGCTTGTTCACTTAAAAGGATTACAAGACGACCTACATCCTGTGGTCTTAGTGGATTAGATATATCAATGAGCTCTGTTAGATAAATAGGGGCCTGGCTTTTCAGCACCTCATCAGTTACATTTTGACCAGTCTAAATTTATAGGCCACAGTGTCACTATAACAGTTTTAATGGTTGTCATCGCTCTGTTGCCAGGTGGCCAAGTCTGTCTGTGTCAGTCATAGTCAGAGATGGTCCAGAATAAATCTGAAACAGCAGGAAGTTTGCCAGGGTGACATGTTGGCTCAGTAGGTAGCACCATACTTCCAGGGTAGTGGCTTTGAATCCCACCCCTATACTGGGTGTGTGGAGCTTGCATGTTCTCCCCATGTTATGAGTGTACTCCAGTTTTTCTCCCACAGACCAAAGACATGCAGGGAGGCAATTTGGCTCTATAAATTGCACATGATCTTTGAGTGTCTTTGCTCTGAAGTGGACTGACATCCTGTCCAGGGTGTCCCAAACCTTCTGCCCTATTCTTCCTGGCATAGGCTCCAGGCCCCAGTGTGACACTCTGCTGAATAAGCTATTTGGAAAATGAAAAATGAAATTTGCACCTAGAACACCAGATGTACATCAAAGACAGGAGCAGTATACAAAAACACCGTAGGCCAAACTATTTTAAACAAGTACATCTAGATCAGTGTTTCCCAACTCGGTTCTTGGGAACCCCCAGACAATCCCGCCCAGCTCCCGACCCAGTTGGGATCTAATCTAATTAGATTGCTACTAATCTAGATCTAATATCATAGTCAAACGTACAGACTCTACTTTCACTTTCCCAGAAGATCCATTTATTTTCAGCTTCTGCTCAGACAGTTTGGGCTGTGGTGATGCAGTGCTTGCTCCAGGAGCATAGGATGGAAGTTGGGGGACATCCAGCTTAGGACTGAAGGGAATAAAAGATTCCCATCGACTTTTCTATAATTTAGCAATCCCACACTGTGAAGAAGTGTTTCAATGACCGTGTCTGTGTGGTTCGGTGCGTAATTCATCTGAAGCGTTTTCCATCTTTGGCTGGCTATTTTCCCATCACTGCACTGGTATATAACCACAAACATTTTTCAGAGATTGCATTAAAACCTTGTCCACCATTTGAAGATCCTCTTAAAAAATGGTTGAATTGGTGTCTGGGTAAAATGCCAACAGTGATTTTAGAGACTGTTGGCTCAATTGAATATGGTCATTGCGGTTTTTGAAAAATGTGAGCTGCTCACATCCAGTAAAACAAGAAGATTAATTTCTGTAAGAAGGTTAATTAAGCAAACGAATAAAGTATCTTAACTAAAGAATACATCTTAAAATGTGACTGGTGCGTTGCTGTGTGGGTTTGGGATTTCTACCCTTATCTGGAAGGGCATGGATTTGAGTCCTGTGGCCAACAGAGTATCATATCAGTGTTGGGTCACTTGGAACAAAATTACCTGCTAAATTTCGAAAATAAAGAGCATTCAGTCTACAATGAACCATAATGATTCTTCTTGAGATCTAGTAGTATTAGAATTTCTGCATACAGAAATTTTTCAATATTGTTTTGCACGGCGATGCAGTGGTCAGCACTCTTGCCTCACACCCCTTGGACTAGGGTTTGAGTCTCAACCATGATTCCATGTGCATGGAGTTTGCATGTTCTCCCCATGTCATCGTGGGGTTTCCTCCAGGTACTCCGGTTTCTCCCTCCAGTCCAAAAACATGCTGAGGTGAATTGGAGTTACCAAATTGCCTATAGGTGTGCCAGTGTGACTGAATAGTGTGTGGGTGTGCCCTGAAATGGGTTGGCGCCCCATCCTGGGTTGTTCCTTGCCTTGCACTGATAGCCCCTGGGATAGGCTCTGGACCCCCCAGGACCCTGCACAGGACAAATAAGTATAAAAAATGGAAGGACTATCTACATTTTAATCCATTGATCTTAGACCGAAGAAAACAAGACAATGATAAGTTTCTCAGTAAATTCCATGAGCTTGGGCACCACATTCCACATACAATCAACATGCCAGGAAAAGACCCACAAGAAGGTTCGTCGTTGCTTGCAAAAAACAAACAAGATGTTATTCTTATGGCAACACACACCTGAAGTATGTGAATACCTGTGGTGAGTGTGAGTGATGGTGTGGCTCCATGTGTTTGCTTCTCCGAAAGCTCCAGGCCCTATGGCCGTCTGGGCAGGGGTTTATGTCTGACAGTCACTGCCTGTTATCTAGGTGTCAACTATGTGCTTTTGTTTTATGCCATGGAACCATGTCCAATTCGAGAACTCTGTTTGCAATAGACGAGCACGGTTTCAGGTTCATGTAATCACAGACCAACGTTCCCCTCATCAGTCTCAGTTCCCTGTCCATCAACAATCACCTAAGCCCTCTTTGCTGTCATTCTGTGGCCGGTCCAAAAAGAAGGTGCTTGCAATGAAGGCTGTTTGTTTCGTGGCTTGGACATTGTTTCACCCTTTCGCTTCATCAGATGCTGAGACAGATAACAGCTGATGGACGCCGGTGGATGGGAAAGTCAGTTAACGCATGTGGGCCTCCATGAGCTACCGGTCTATTTTCAGTGCAGGGGTAATGGCACTTAGATGCATGTGTGCGTGTGTATGTGTGTGCGTGTGTATGTGTGTGTAAATGAACCTGAGGTATAGCAGGTTTAAGACAGGCATCAGTTAACGGTCAGTAAAAAAGGCCAGCCAGAAAGACTGGTTCCACAAAATGAAACACTCTGTCATGTCACAGAAACCACTCAGCCTAATACCCGCAATCAAAAATAGATTGGACAGATAGGCCTTGTTTTGCTGGCATACGCACATTCACACAGACGCACACACACACACACAAACGCAAACAACCTTTGTGCATCGGAGCCCTTGCAGGAGGATCTTTTGTGAAGGGGGTTTTAATATAAATACAGCTCTGGAAAAAATTAAGAGACCACAGCAAAATTTTCAGTTTCACTCATTTCTCAGTTTATTAATCGTCCGTTTAAAAACATTTTTTCTTGCAAACTCCGGCCTGGCTTTTCCCTGTTTCTCAGTGATGAAGAGCTTCTTTTTTGCTTTATGGGTCTTCAGTCTTGCTTCTAGTAGCCTGTTATGAATTGTCCTAGCAGTGCACTTCACATTGCTTAATGTTTCCTATTCTTTTTGAAGGTCACTTGATTTCACCCCCCGATTTACGAGGCACTGTGGGATAAGTTGACAGTCATCTCCAGCATTACAAAACTGCTTCTGCCCTCTACCTGGCTGATTTTCAGTTATTGCCAGTGTCTCCTGCTACATCTTGTTCTTGTGTACTGCAGTTTTAGAAACCTAGAGCCTGGAAGCAGCCTTCTTCACAGTGTGGCCTTCTGCCAGCAGAACCAGGCTTAAACCAGGATTTAAAAATGTAGATTCTTAACAAATATAGAGTGGTCTCTTCATTTTTTCTAGTGCTGTATATCATTCAATTTGGGAAAGTTATTATATGTGCTGGTATGGAAACCACAAAGGAGAATAAACTCTGAATAGTTAGATTATTGCGTTATGAGGCTACTGTGTAAATCCTGCTTTTTTTTGACTGGGTGTGTTACTTTTGTTAGGCACTAGATGGCACTGCAGCCAAACATGCAGCCAGCAGCTGTAACTAGGAAGGCAGCCGAATCGACCGGACTGTTTGTAAACCGTTCACAATAAAGACATTCCAAGAAAATGGATCAATGTAAAATGACAACGTGAACTTCAATCCAGTGCCCTTTAACAGGGTCTCCTGGTCCTTGTTCTGTGAACCACCCTGGATGGTGCTCTATGTTTTAGCCCCTAATTAATTAGATTCAGCTGAGCTGTTTTGAGCTGTATTGAGATGGCAGTTTTGGTGCAGTCTGACATTTTGCTGGCCCGTTGTGAGGACCTGACGGAGCATCGGTCACATCTCCTGCATGACATTCACGATGACCTCCAGTTTGGTTAAGCTTATTAGCCTAGCAGTCTTGCCACGGGAGAAGGTCGGCAGCTCTGTGGTGTGACGTGTTCGTGCCCTGGTGCATGCTGGGTATCGCATTACTTCGGTAGCTTCATATCAGATATCCGGCCCCTTTGTTACTTGTCGCCAGCCTTTTGCTTTGCTGGCTGTCCCTTGAGATGAGACACAAATTCCACAAAAACAGTGACAGAAAACACGTTTATTGGTTTTATACGTGTGTAACGATATCATGATTGTAATCATAATCTTATTCCACGGTGAGTGGAGAGATGTTAAGAATGACAATATGATTATTAAACGAGCACTTTTTTCCAGAGAGCATATACGGGAAGCCCTTGGGAGGCTGTTAGGTGTAACTGGCACATCTCACGCTCAGATACACTCATTAGCACACTAACAAGAGGGTGGCAGACTAATTACCCAAGGCTGAGAGACAGCTCCCAAGACCTCACTTCACTCTGATGGAAGTAGATGAGGCTAGAGGGGCCAGCGTATGCAGTGGAGAAGTGCGGGGGAATAAATGAGCCGAAGAGAACTAAGAATAAAGCAAATAAAGCTGTGCTTTTCGAGTGCTTTAATGCAGGGACCCACAGGCGCTCCCATTAGCCATGGTGATGACAGCAACTTACTATAGCAATAGCAGCACGGTGCCCCGAGGACCCTCAGCTGGCCTCAGCGTGCCTGATTTGTCCCTTTGCTGTTCCTTATGATTGGCTGTCTCTCTGGCTGGGCTTTAGCGCTGGGCTGTGGCGTCGGACATTGCGTACAGCGGTGATGGAACTGGGCTGAAGTGACTACTGTCAGGGGTGGGGGAGGGAGGAGGTGCTCGCATGGGGTGGATGTTGTGCCAGGGTTTTGTAGCTGCCCTCCCATGCCCCGCCTCTCCCTTCTCCATAAGCACGGCCCTTCTAGGACCTTCCCCCTTTGCCAGCAGGTGGGTACAGATTCACCTGCTGGAGAACCAGAAAGCGAGAGGATGACCTAGACTGTGAGTACATAGACAAACCGTGGTGAATGTGCAGAATCATGGGTAATGCTATAACTGGTTGTAAATGTATAGTAACAGGTGTGGAGGTGCTCTCCAAGTAGATCTGTATTAATGTAATGAGCACAGTTCATTATATGAGCACGCACAATGATTTGAAGCATATTTCTTCTCCAGAATGTCAAAGTCTTATCAATTACACCTGATGCATTTCTTTAATCTATTGATTGATTTATTGATTGATTTATTGATTGATTGATAGTTAGATTTAGCGATTGTTTAAACTGCTGGCACAGATAATGAGATGGTAATGTGTGCACCTGTCTGCACTTTGACAAATGGCATTTACATCCAGGTGAGTGAGGTAACTGCAAGCTAATATTTGCTTTGAGTTGGTTCAGTGTGCTGGTTGGCTAAGTAGGCTAAGCGAATGCAAGCTAGGCCACATTCCAGTTTGGTTCATTTGAGTGCCTTTCTGGAGCATGTAGAGGTTGGTTTGCTCAGCTCCCTTCTCTCAGTATTATGAACGAGAACCTGAGGTGACTGAATTCTTTGCCTTGTTGTGGTTAACTTGAATATCTCCATTGGCACTGTTAACCTTATTGTTGGCTGGCCATAATAACGATTAAATGAGCTGAACTGATCAACAATGGTGAGCGATTTTTGAGTATCTCACAGACAGGCAAAATTTCATTCCTTCCTGTGATTCCTTACTCACCCAAAGACTAAAAAATAAACCTGTTGCTGATCCATCTCTTCGGTAAGTCGCAGTTTAACCAGCCACAGTAATTCTTTAAGTAGTCCTGAATCAATAAGCGGTTCTACCACTGAGCTGCCGTTACCTTATGGGCCTTTAAAACTGCTCTTCTCACAATGAGATGAACGAGGGCGGTAAGTGAGGGTGAAAGTCAGGCGTCAGTCTGAAAGTGTCTAAGAACAAGCTACCAGTGTCCCTGAAAAGGCTGCTGGAAATGAAACGAGACCATGCACGGGATTTACTTTGACCTGTAACCAAATGATCGCGTAGACTGGAAGAATTTTACTTTTATATTCAGAGGTGGGTAATTCAAGTCCAGAGTTAAAATCCAGACCAAGATTTTGTTTCAACCAACCAGTTGAGTATAAAGAGTCACAGAGTACTGGCTAAAACTGGTACTATCATTGTGTGGATTTTTACACTCTGCACCTGAACTACCTATCTCTTCTTATATTTACATTAGTATTTAAATGGAGAGAATAGGCGGCTAGGTGATTTGGCATTAAAATTGCCCCCAAAGTTTCTGTTTGTATGTGTCCTGTGACTTCCAGGATGTACCCCTTTTGTATGCCTGCAATGAGCTCCAGGGTCCCCAGTGATGGCTTGAAAGTAGTTGGAAAATGGGTGGAAGACTGAGAATGAGGCCTTGGATTGCTGTTTTGGGGTGGAAGACATAACAATAGGATACAATTGTTCTGAGAAAAGTGGTGGTTTTTGGTAATCAACAAGCAAAACGAAAGTATTGGATTTTGTGATTTAGCGTGAGGCTGTGCCTTCTCAGCGGTGTGTTGATAGGGTGGCGATCCCAACATGTGTCTTGTGTGCATCCGTTACATAGCTGTCTTATTGTTGAAAGGTAATGTACATTTGGAAATCTCCCAATTCAGTGTTGGCGATGCCTCACCCCCATCTATGCATGATGCTGCTGGTCCGTTACCCAAAATGGCTCAACTTGTCAAAAGTAGAAACATGCTCTGAAAATTTAAACTATATGCCGCTCTTCTGAGAAAATGCATCTCATACAGCTTGTGATATATTTCAGCTTTTCCAAAACAAAGCACGTGTGAGGAAAGCCTGGGGTCAGAGATCAGGGTCAGCCAACATCCTTGCAGCAGTTTGGATTCAGGCCCCCACTCAAGGGCAACATAGCTACAGGATTAGAACCTAAGACTTTCTGTATACAGGCACAGGGGCCTAATCCGCTGAGCGACACCGTTTCCCCAGATTAAAGCAGTTGGAGTTATAGTGCCAGATAACAAAAACTTCTAAAAATTGCAAAAGTTGCTACTTAATTTTAACAAGCTTAAAATGATCAAATTTACCCTTCCCTGTTCTGTAGCTCTAAAGAGTCTTCCAGTCCTGTCCCTGGTCACAGGCTTTAATGCGCTGATGCTCTTGTCTGTCATGAACACTTGCTTTGTGGGATTTGTCACTGTGAAATAAAACGTAACGGATTATCCACTAGGCACGTGCAGTATGTGCGCCAAGTTAAAGTTCACACGTTTTTAATTCACGAAACAACAGTTTGTGAGCAGTGGAGACGTATGGCAAGTTGATTCTTTGTCAGCTTCTGTTCCCTAAGATGCACTCAACTGGCTATGACAGGGTTTCCCAATCCGGTCCTCGGGGACCCGCAAGCGTCCACAGGACCGGATTGGGAAACGCTGCACGATGACAAGAACATTTCTTTACACGTTAGCTATAAACTCACAACAATCTCTCACAGCCTTATAATATGACCTAAATCAATAGTAATGCAATACAAGTGCTTGCACAATTATAAATACTCTTCACACTAATATTCAGAATACAACTATGGTGGCTAAAGTGAAGGGGGGGGGGGGAAAGATGGTAGCTTACACTCTGTGCACACACAGTCCTGCTTGTGGTGTAATGTTTCTGGTGTTCCTAGCATGGTATCCCATAATGCATCGCGTTGTCTTTTGCTAACAGCCTCTAGCAGCATGCTTGGCAGCACATGCACTCCTGGGTGCTGTGATGTTTCAGGTGAAATGTACCACAGATCTGCTCTCAGCTGCAGGACATAACCCTTCAGCTCTATAGGTAACAATATGAATGTATGCATCTAAATATCAATACCCCATTTAATGGCATCCATCTCTGCAGTATCATAAATACGAATAAGCAGAAATTAAACCCAATCTTTTATTACTGAATGCAAGCCCCATAGTGGCAATTCCAGCCACTGGTTTAATTAACCTGCAATAATCTGCAGAGCAACAGCGTAAGGAGTAACGTGGCTAACCAAAAGGGTCCTTATTCAACAGCACAGGAAGTGATTTGATGAAATCTTGAATCTTTTCTTTTCTTCCAGGCAAATCCTCGTCCTCTTTTGCTCCACCATGTCTACAGGAGTTTCTGTTGGCTCTGTGGCCACAGGTCAGTACACGTCATTTCTTTGGGTGTTTCTCAATATGCGTACTTGATCGAACTTGTGCTTTCACGTACTGGTTTTACATCATCTTCCATTGCCGGAGACAAGTTCCAATACTCAAGAACAGAAGCACAGAGGATGGTAAAAATCCCTGGATGTCGTTCTTGCCCCACCCCAAATATCACGGATGTATCGGTTGCATCCTCGCCAAATCAGACCAATCCCATGATTCATTGCACCCCAAGTTCATTTTTGGGAGCTAAGTTAGCAAGACCAGTCTTGCCAAGACCACCAGTACAATCTTTGTGTTCTTGGTATTGAGAAACACCCTTTGTGTCTGTCTGCCTGCCTCAAATGATCTGTGGCAGACCTTACTTATTTCACAGACACTTATTTCAGTTCTTATGAGCACGTTTTCACTCGAGCAAAAAGACTGGAGCCTGAGATTCTGCATAATTTGATGGTAATTTGGGAGATTAGTCCAGCAGCCAGGCTTAGGGCATATTTCCCTAGTGCATCAATGTAGTCTGTAGGCAGAATACTGACATGTTGACATCTTTTTTGGCCACCTTAGAATTCAAAGCAAAATAACAGAGTAAAAAAACAGTAATTTCATCAGAACCTTTCCATATACTTTTTGTAGTGGGAGTAGTAAAAGAGAGCATTACAGGTTATCTTAAAAGAATACTGTATATGCATGACAGATCTTTCTTGGGAGGTGAGAGCCAACGATCGCCTTTTCCACAGAAAACAACAGAGAAGATCCTGTCTTTGTCTCCACAGAGGCAGATACTCTGTGAGTCTTGTGCGGCGTCGCTGTGTTTCGTTGTTATGCAAGACTATAAAATGCCAACTCCTTCTTGGAGCCGTGCATTTCGTCAGACGGCCCTGTTGCGTGCCTCTGCTGACTTATAACAATGTTTTTTTTTGTTTCAGGACAATGTAATCCGCAGTTATAAATATTCCACCCTGACCTTCCTGCCTTTATCGCTGTATGAGCAGTTCCAGCGCATGGCCAACATTTACTTCCTGTGTATTGTGGTTTTACAGGTCTGACATTTCCTTTACTTTTAGAACTTTTCTTTCCCTGTAGAATATTTCGTTTTTTAGCTTGTATCACTGATCCCCACAATACTACTTGATTTTTTTTTTTTTTCATATTATGTGGGGTTTATTCAATGTAATGCCACAATATTCAATCCATTACACAACCACGTGCTATAAGTATGTGTTCCATTTTGTTTGGTTATATGGTAATATCATTGTTACACATATGTTCATTGCTGCAGCAGTACCTATGTTGTGTTCTACCCCCTGTAGATGATGAATGAGCTTGTTCCAATACTACAGTAATGTGTATTTATGTCTAGCACTTGCGATGCTATTGTTAGCATACAGTGGGTGGAGAAAACAACAGAAAAAGCACAAGGAAAAACTTTAACTTGAGATACCTAAATCACAATTACATGTGTAGGCTACAAAGGTGAGTCATATTAGGCTGAAGGCCAATTGGCAGTATGTGTCAGCTGTAAGTCTGATATGTGAGTTTTCAAAGCAACACAGGGCAGAGTTCCAAGGAAGCCAGGCTGCCTGAACTGCAGGCGCATGAGTCAAAACTGCAAAGTTATTTCACATCTCAAGTCTCAAAACACATGACAGCATGTGCCAAACAAACTGCCTACGTTACGCGGTGGTCACATGTCTTAGTTCATTGCAAGGGATAGAGAGATGATTAGCAGGATAGCTGCGAAGTATCGCAGAAACGAGGCTTGCAGAATCAAATGCACCCTTGCAAACCCAATGTTCTTGAATTCCAAGATGATAATGTACCCACACACAGTGCAAAACACATTCTAAAAACAACAGGATGAAGTCATGCACCTGCACGGCCTCCCCAATCACACGGTCTTCACATCACTGAACTTTAATGGGAAGTTCAGGGACACGACAAGCAAAGCAGATTTCTCCTTTCTTGTTCCCTCAAAGAACTGTGCCGCTTGGCTTGACTTGAGGACTTGAGTCCGAGTAGGACTGAGGCTGTTCTCAATGGCTAACCCAACTCCATATCAGCCGGTGCTTTTCTTTTGTCTTTGTTATTTTCTCCACCCCCCTGTATATATGTCTTCAGAAAGACTATAGAGAACTTATAGTACCTTCAGGCATTTATGCAATTGGATTTGGGAAGTACTGTGAGGTTACTGAAAGGGCATACTTGATGCTACGTCTTCCAGAGCATCCCTGCCATCTCCACCCTGCCCTGGTACACCACCATGATCCCTCTGCTGACGGTGCTGTCTGTGCGAGGCTTCAAAGACCTGGCTGATGACTTGGTAAGACTTGTCTCTGCCTCTTTGCAATGTCTCCACAGCTGACATGTTCCCAAAGAGCGAATGTGGAGAATGGTGGGCGGGTTCTGTGAGCTCCATGAGTATAATGGAGTGTCTCTAGTGCTCCATAGCTTACCGCAGTAGCTACAGCCATTTACATGGCTCATTATGGTTGCTGTATCATTTTACATGCAAATCTTGGCCCACGCTCTCGCCATATAGAAGGCCTGTACCATCTGTGCTCTATGTATGATAGAGTTCTTGTTCTCACAGGCTCGCCGACAAAGTGACTCTCAAATCAACAGGCAACCATGTGACCTGTTAACCACTGAGGGGTAAGCAGAGTGAGAATTGGTTTATTGTGACTGATTATGATACAGATTTTTTGAGAAGTGTCTTGTGTATGGTTTATACTAGTCCATTGTGTGACGTAAGTTTATAATAGTGCAAAGAGCCTTTTCTAACATACAATAATATACATTCTAACTTCTCATCTGCCCCTTGGGGTTAGATCTTACAATGCAGGGTTATTTGAGCACAGATTTTGAAAAAGGTTACGTTCATATGATTTTGATTTTTTTTTTTTTTTTTTTTTGCTGTACCCGACCCATACCCGTGCTGACATGGCCCTGCTTACTAGTTACTAAACTGTGACTAAACCATGCTGGTTGCATCACCACCATCTAATTGGTTGAACAGAGACAAAGAACCAATGTTCTGCATCAATACGTATTGATAATCTGAAGGGAAAAAGGGCATATTCTATATATTATTTATTAGTAGTATCGCACATTGCGATATATTGATGGATTCCCAGTAACTTAGAATTAGAAATTTTCCAACCTCCTATTTGGAAAATTTACTATAGAACAGCAGAACTGAATGGATTCGTAATGCAAATTTATGCACGCGAATGCTAATTTAGCTAGCGTTTGATGCTAACATAACGATTCTCACAGACATACTAGCGGAAATTAGCATGTAGTAAATCATGATGTACGTCGTATGAATAGTAAATAAGCGTGTCTCCAGTTTTTTGTCACTGTTGCTTCTCAACCCTGCACTGCCTTTACCGAGTCGACCCGTCTGCAGTGGATAACGAAAGTGTGCTGGAACCACGCTGTAGCTAGCATCTCTTCACAGTATGGGTCAGGTACCGCCCGGCATGCCAGTGGAAAAGCGCTATATGAGTGTAGAGCTTGCGTGCTCCAGTGTCCTTTAGTACAAAGGCTTGCAATTTGGGGACCTGGTGTTATAATATCAATTGGTGTGTGTGTGTGTGTGTCCTGCAATGGACTGGTATTCCATTCAGCCCTGTATTGTATGCTGCCCGAGACAGACGGCACCCTCCCATGACTCTGTACCAGATAAGTTCTTGAAAGATGGATGGATAGGTAGGTAGGTGGATGGATGGATGGATAGGTAGGTAGGTGGATAGATGGATAGGTTTCTTTTCTTTTTAAGTGCTTGTAGTTGATAAATCTATTCACACACAATTCTTTTCATTATATGAATCTTTATTCTGAGTTCATTTAAATCCACTTCATGGCCACAGTGTATCATTTGTTTTATGCATCATTCACTAACTATTTGCAGTACTTTTAGCCCTGAGTAATTCCTCAGCAGGTTTTATATAGGAGAGCAGAGAAGTTTTTTTCTTTTTCTCCCACATATCTCAAAGCCTGGAAACATGTGTTTGATGGCTAAGAGAGGAGTCCTCTTTGAAATATGGGGATTCAGGTGGAGCTGTGCAGTCCCTGTGCTTTGTGCTCAGTTTTCAGGCCTTTTGACAAGATTCTTCTGATGCCTGTACATCTCTCCCAGCTTCACTTCAGTTCAGTGGAAGGACGTGTGTGTAGGAGACGTTCTGCGGCTCCACAAAGACCAGACCGTGCCGGTGAGACTCTAAGTGGGGCAGGGCAGTGGGGATCGGGGCTCAGATGGGGAAATGGCAGAGGGGTAGTGCTGAGAATGTTGTGTGTCTTTCAGCACTGTCTCGCCTCTCCTTTACCTCTCTGCTGCCCCCTCCTGCCCAGGCTGACCTTCTCCTCCTGAGCACGACTGAGCCCCACAGCCTGTGCTACATAGAGACGTCCGACATAGACGGGTAGATCACCACAGAATCCGGACCTCTCGCTCGTCCATTTCACCAGAAGCACCGTCCGTGGAGAAGACGTGCTTCTGCCACCTGTGGCATCTAGCAAAGAGGGTCATGCCCTCCTAGCCTGGGTGCTGCATTTTATATTTTGCTTTTTTCCCCACAAGGGAGACCAACCTCAAGATCCGACAGGCGCTGGCCGTGACCCACCAAGAGTTAAGCTCGGATCCGATAGAGCCCACTCTGCTAGCTTTTGATGGTCGGTGCCGCTTTGTTATTGAAAAATCAATTTTCCCTCCAACAAACAGGGAGCGGTTAGCCATCCACAATACTCCGCTAGCTTCTGCATGGGTTTTGAGTCCTTCAATCACTCGCAGTATGAAAGGGTGCAGGGCCAACACCGGCTCTGCTTATGAGTGGCCTCGCTTTCTCTGTTGCAGATGTTACACTTATTTTAAAGCAGATGAAACAAGTGATAAGCGTGCCGATGATTGTATTGTTTTGAAAAAGTTTGCCACCCACATGTTATAACACTTCTGTTCTCTTCTAAGAATACTTGAGAGAATACTAAGAATACTTTTTGGGCAATAATCATTTTTGCTACTTTCTGTTGTCATTTCATATCCTTCCTATCAATATATCATTTTATACTATTTTACCTTATTCAGTCATGTCGGTACTCTCTCCAACTTTAAGAAACACCTCAAGGTCCAGGAATACCTCCACTAGGCTGATGTCTCTGTCCCCTGAATGCTCTTAATGTTGCACTTCTGCTCATAGAACGGTCTTCCTAAGTTTTCATCTTGGTTGGAAGGTGTTGTGTAGCTCCGACTCCAAAAATTGCTTACACTTGTCCCTGGGCTTTCATTGGCTGCTCAACCTAAACATTAATACTGCGTGGTCCCATGGAGCCATATTATAAATTTCTGTTCAGTAGTATCAGCACTGAATTGTTTATTCAGTCTATAACCATGAAGTGATGTTCTTCTAAAGACTTTCGAACAAACACAGGGCAGAGGGAATTAGAAATAGTTTGTATAAACCTGCAATGGATTATGGGACCAACACTGTCTTCGTCCTCACCTTCGTAGGTCGTGTCTGGTGCGAGGAGCCTAACAGGCACCTACACTCTTTCAAGGGAGTGCTGGAATGGAGAGAAGTGCGCCACCTGCTGGACACCGGGCATATATTATTGCGAGGGACTGTGCTTCGCAACACCGATGTTGCATACGGCTTGGCCATATACACTGGTATGTCAGGGCTGTGCGCTGCTGCAGATCTGTGTTCTGGCCAAACAGCACAGATAGGGTCTATATTAGTATTTCCTGTGAAACTTCACAAAATTCTTCCTTGGTTTTGATGGACATAATGCATTAACAGTGTGAGCTCATATTTAAGTTAAGCGTTCGGTTTCTGAGTATACATTTGAATATTTACTGAAGCTATTCTCAGTGGCCTGTTTAGGAGGTACAACAGACTGTGCCCCTAAGAATTCACACAGCCTCACACCCACTCCCCAGGTTAGGAAAACAACAATGAATGTAAAGCAGTATGAATCGGAACCATAAAGTGTTTATTACTGACATACGTCTATGCTGACAGACTTAGAGGTGGACATTTCAGACCCAGAAAGGAAAAATCCAGACCAAGATTTTGTTTCAACCAACCAGTTGAGTATAAAGAGTCATAGTGACAGAGAACTCAATTGGTTGGTTGAAACAAAATCTTGGTCTGGATTTTTATTTTTTGAACCGTAATGTCCACCTCTGGACATAAGTTTTGTCCATACTTCTTGCATGCTTAACCTACACACCCTCTTCTCTTTTATTTCCTATCTCCTTTAGGCTTAGACAGTAAAATCCTTCAGAACTGTGGTGAGACAGCAGTGAAGACCACACAGGTGGAGAGGACACTCAACAAGGTCGTGGTTGGGGTGAGGTGCCAGAAGAATCAATGAGGACAGAGGGCGGGAAGTTAGAGGGAGGTGGAAGGATTCCAATTGGCCTATATGTAGAGGTAGCGGCCCTGTGATTTGTCCACAGATCGTGCTGCTGGTGCTGCTGGTCGCTCTGCTCCTGGCTGTGGGTGCTGGGATGTTTGAGGCCCGTGTTGCCCCTAGCATTGAAGTGCTGGCTGAGCTGGGGGGGCGCTACACCCCTGTCTACAGAGTTTTCCTCACATTCTGGGGCTACATCATCCTATTGAGCCCCTCCATGCCCATGTCCCTCTATATCACGTGAGTGAAAGGCAGAGGCCAGCCTGGCCTGTGTGCGCGAGTGTGTGGACCTTACCGCTCGTGTGTAAACAGCACCAGCATGTGTGTGCACGTGTGTGGACCTTACCGCTCGTGTGTAAACAGCACCAGCATGTGTGCGCGAGTGTGTGGACCTTACCGCTCGTGTGTAAACAGCACCAGCATGTGTGGGTTTTTTGGCAGATTTCTATCAGAATGCGCTCCCTGCCCTGGCATGCATCAACTTTCACACAATCAGGCGCAGGACGCCAATTCAAGTGTGAATGTTGGGGGGGGGCCAGGGGGGATGATCTATGACGACTGTCTTTTAAACGGCCTGTGAAACCACAGCACCCCCTCACCCCCCCCCCCCGCTGCAGGTTTGAGCTAGTCCACGTGATCCACAGCTTGTTTATCGGCTGGGATCTGGACATGTATGACGGGGGGGTCGACGTACCGGCGCACGCTCGGAGCACGACGCTCAATGAGGAGCTGGGCCAGGTGGGATACCTCCTCAGTGACAAGACAGGGACCCTCACCGAGAACCGGCTCATCTTCCGTCAGTGCTGCATTGCCGGCGCCCTCTATGGTCTGTCGGCAGCCAGTCGCCCGCCATCCTCCCCAGCTCTCTCCAGCCGTCTCTCAGATAATGTAACAAAGCAGTCCGTCCCTGTAGATGAACCCGATCCGCATTCTGTAATTCAGCCTGTCCTTGTTAGCGCGATTTTCAGCATGCTTTCTGCGCTGTGCAACTGCTGTGATCCTGCTTGATAAACGATATTACTTTTCAAATTATTTACTTTAAGTTCTATGCAGTTCGTTTGCATGTTTTTTTTTTTTTTTCTTCCAGGATCAATGCCAGATAAGGCAAAGAAACATGACGTAAGTTTACATGTTGATATTTCAGAAGATCATTTATTTTTTTCTTTCGTTATACCTTATTGCTGCAGACGTGTGTGTGTGTGCGCACGCTTCCCTTCATAAAGGACCTCTTCATTGCCCTATATCTTTGATAACGGTGTGTACTGTGCACTTGTGGCACTAACACAGTCATACAACCCAAGCTAACTATAGTAGCATTGTGTTAATCCTGACAAAAAAATAGTGCAGGACCCACCAGCCCAGGGTTCCTCAGTTCCAGTCCTGCAGGGCCAGTCTGCAACACTGTTTGCAGATTTCCCTGCTCAGACACATTTACTAAACCTGACAATTATCTGAATTAAGCTGAATAAGGTACATCTGAGCAGGGAAATCTGCAAACAGTGTTGCAGACTGGCCCTGCAGGACTGGAACTGGGCCACCTAGCAGCCGCCTGAATGTGACCATGTGCCAAGCATGAGCTTTTCAGGAACTTGAAGTATTTTAATTAGCTGGTAATTGGCTGGGAAACACTGGAAGTCTTTGGCGTTTATGACGTTTATGGTGGGCTCCATGAGACATTTTCATACGGAGTAGTACAGCAGGACAGTGCTCCAGTCAGCAGAGAAGGTGCTTCAGTTATTAGGAAATAGTGCCCCCTACTGGTTCATTAACCTTCTGGCACCTTCAGCAGCTCTCCTATTAACCAACCCTACTTAACAGCCTCATATCTGGAAGCTTGACAAGGATGTAATGAAGATAACACTCTAACATGTTTAGTTTTTATTTTTGCAAAAAGCTCATCTAGAACAGTGCTTCCCAATTTCCTCCTCGGGGACCCCCAGATAGCCCACATTTTTTCTCCCTCCCAGCTCCCGATAGGGATTAATGTATCCTTACATTTATTAAATTCGGTTAGCGGAGCACGCCACATGGTACCGTTTTGGTATATCATGGAAGCGATAAGCACTGGAACGGCAGTGACGAATGGGACTGAAGGTCCGGTGTCCGGGCAAA
>JAAGVU020000032.1:5526191-5552446 GCA_011763525.2 Mormyrus iriodes
ACGCGGCTGATCAAAGCTAAAATCAATAAAACAATGATTGAATATATACATTTACTTTGCAGCCGTGCGTTACAATCGTAAAATTGGCGGCGTGGAGTGCGGACCGGCTTATAGTATAAGCGGGTTTCGGGCGTCTTATTTTTCATATGATACCGACATTAAATACATTACATTATGATCCAGACATTACACCGCGGTATAAGATACTGCGCTGGTATTACCAGAAGCGACGCTATTCCGGTATTCTGCAATCTCAGCGATAACTCGGGGTGGGGGGGTCCAAACATAGTTATAGAAAGTAATAAAATGTAGTAGGCCAAGTACTACTAACGTAAACGTGAAAATGTTTTCAGGTACAAAGGAGTAAGAAAATGTGTGGTATCTGAGGAATAGACAGGTTGACGCAGTCCAAAACACTTCACGGCTTGTCATGCATAAAATCTTAATTAATCATAATTAACCGCGTGCCATGAAGCGTGGTTTGTGAATAATGTTATTAAAGCTAAGCGTCTTTCTCCGGGCCTGCCTACTGCAGGCACAGGGGCCCCGGTGTACCAGGCGGCGTCCCCTGACGAGGAGGCGCTGGTGGGGGCCGCCCGCGAGCTGGGGTGGGTGTTTTTGTCTAGGACACGCGACTCCATGACGCTGAGCGAGCTGGGAGACAGGAGACAGTACCAGCTCCTGGCACTACTGGATTTTACCAGCCAGAGGCGCTGCATGTCAGTGCTGGGTGAGCCCCCCCACCTACCCAGAATCCCTTTCACCTCTCAGCTGACCATTCTGGCTTTAAGCCGACGCGCAATTAAAATGCAACATGTTCCGAATGTTGGGAAAGTAACTGCAAACTTGAAACTTACCATCGGCTCAGAAATCAAAAGCAGTTGAAAGATTTACAGGTAATTAACTGTTATGCCACTGGCAGACACCACTGATTCATGAGAGAAGATGGCAGCATTAAACACATGCAATGCTCACTTTAGCATGATGATCACATGCTTCTGTCCCTGGCTCATTTCAGCCTCAGGTGGTCTTATTAATTAAATGACAGGATTTTCTGTTTCCATATCATTGTTTATACCCTACAGTGCGAGACCCAGAGGGGGAGTTAAAACTGTACTGTAAGGGCGCTGACATCGTCATCCTTGAGCGGCTGCGGAGGGACATTCCGCACTGGGAGAGCACCGAGAAAGCGCTGGAAGTGAGCCTGAATATCCTTGTCGTGTGTTTTGTCACCGAGCCTCTGCGCCGGTTTTTCCACCATCCCGCTGGATCAGTCGCCTCCTCCATCCCGCCACAGGTCTTCTCACAGGGTTGTCTAAGGACGCTGTGTGTGGCGGTGCGCTCCGTGCAGGAGGGATTATGGGAAGAGTGGAGCCGCGCCCTGGCGCTGGCTGCCGTGACGACAGGCGCATCAGACGACCTGTACGACAGCATGGAGAGGGAGTTAACTGTAAGCTCGACGCAGAGGCGGTGCACGGGGGAGGCCACTGAGGAGATGTAAACACCATGTGGGGGGTGGGGGGCCTTGTTTAAGCACGGCACTCTGCCAAAATGGCCAAACGGTGCAGATTTACAGCGACACATATCACGTTTGATGGTGTCAAGCAAGGCAAGTCGAGCGAACAACCAGAGTGGCTGTTTTCTCATGGGCAGTTGCTGGGGGTCACGGCCATCGAGGACCAGCTGCAGGTGGGGGTTCCAGAAACCATCGCCACTCTCCGGCATGCTGGGATCAAAGTGTGGGTGCTGACCGGTGACAAGAAAGGTACTGAGCTGTCATGGCAGACCGTGTGAGTGCTGTCCCCCCTTGCTTCACTCGATCTCTCTGTGCTTGTAGAAACTGCAGTGAACATCGGCTATGCCTGCAGGCTGCTGGACCCAGACACCCGGTTACTGCAGGGAGAGGAACTGAGGTCAGGGTCACCACCGCGCTGATGAAAACAAGGCCAGGCACCCGAATGCCGAGAGCCCAGAAGACAGGCAGTGGTCTGAGAGGCTACCTGGCCCTCATACTGGCTGACATTCTTACACTAATAAGAGGACACAGCAAAAGACGTTTTATATAAGGCTTGGACAGTATTATGGTAATGCAGTATACCGTGGTATTTTGGGTATATCGCAATATCTTGAAATCTGGGTTACAAATTAGGCAAGCAGGGGGAGGGCATCACCTTGACAAAATTTGGCATTCGCCAAAATATATTGTGGGCAAGGGCATAAGTTTGCTTTCAATATGTGGACAAGTGGACATTTCGAACATAGCCTTAGAAGCGGCCCATGCCTGGGTTATATATCAATTCATTTGAATTGTGCACAAAGAATGATCATGTTAGGCTGAAGAAACCGGGGGCTTGGCTGCTGTCCTCTTGCAGGCAGCTGCTGCAGACCCCCAGCCCGGAGGTCCTTCTGGAAGGTGGCCAAGGGAAGGACAAGGAAGCCAAGGCCAGGACAAGCGCAATGGTCATCACTGGGCCGGAACTGGTATGCTGGGAATCCTCTCTGCACCACACACATGCCAAGGGAGGGGCTGTGATAGGCTGCCGTCACACTCGCATTGGGGTCATGTGACCTACTGGCATGGCTAGGGGCACCAATACACACTATAAGCGACAAGCTCCACCTTCCGTCTCTCCAGGTGGAGTTTGAGGAGCGACTGGAGTTGGGCAAGCGCTTCATCGCACTCTCCAGGCAGTGCCAGGCAGTGCTGTGCTGTCGGATGACGCCGAGCCAGAAGGCGGGAGTTGTCGAGCTCATCAGAAAGTACACCTCGTCCGTCACCATGGCGATTGGAGATGGAGCCAACGACGTTAACATGATTAAGAGTGAGACTGGAAAAGTAACAGATGCTAGTCGCAAGTTTGATAAGAAAACCCTGTTAGAAAGCATTTTCACTCATTCACTCACTCTGTTTCTTGATACCTAGCGGCTCATATCGGCGTAGGTTTGAGTGGACTGGAGGGTGGCCAGGCAGTACAGAACGCTGACTTCTCCTTGGCCAAGTTCCACTTCCTGCGCAAGCTGCTGCTCGTCCACGGCCGCTTGTCTTACCGGCGCATCAGCGTTTTCCTGCGCTACTTCCTGTACAAGACCAGCGCCTTTGCCTTTGTGCACATTTGGTTCGCCTTTTATAACGGCTTCAGTGGGCAGGTCAGGCCGCCTAAGTAACTGCACCTAAATTCGTTGAATTACGTCGTCTGTCATTTGCTCTATCACTCAGTTGGCAAAACACACAGGCTGGGATGAGATATGACTGTTAACGAGGCCTCTGAACTTCTGACTAGAGAAGCGTCGGCTTGATCAGGAGCCCCTGGGCTATTTGTGTTGTCACAGGGCCACCGACTGTAATGTTTTTGTCGACTGTGGCAGGATCCGGCTAATAAAATATCCCCCCGCTGATAAGATGATTTAAAAAAAAAAAAATTGGTGGTGGTAGTGGGGGAGTCTCACAGTCCACATTAAATTATCAGTAAGGGACAAGTCGCATCCCCTATTGATTCAAAACGGGATACAGCATTTTAGGTAACACTTTACTAAACAGGGCATAGATACCTATTAATAACTCAGTTACTACTGAAGTACAAATCATGAACAAATATAGTCGTTACTTGATATAAAAGATGCATCATGATTCATTAATGATGAACAAACATGAGATCAGTATTTCACTTGTGTTATTCATGACTTGGTCCTTCAGTAGCTCACAAAGGTTTACAGAATTAACAGATATAGTAACAAATACAGTAACTGCTTGGGATAAAAGATGCTTCAAGATTCATTAATGATGAATTAACATGAGACCAGTATGTAACTAAGACTTAGTTTGTGGTTAATTAATACAAAACTAGTAGCATGATAATACTAATTATTTGTTCCCTGTCAAGTAAAGTGTTACCACATTTTATTTTACAATACAGGGCAATCCTGGGTAATAGGGTGGCAACTCATGATTTAAAATTTTATTTAACACTGTTATTTGAGGCCCCTTTATAGCAGATGCCCCTGGGCTTGAGCCTGGGGAGCTCCTGCATTAAGGCACTCCTCTTTCTGACCTAAAAAGGGTCATATAAACTCTGGCAGGCTATGAGTGAACACTGTGAAGGTGTATATTGTTTGTGGCGGTGGTGTAGTTCATTGTACCCATTTTCTTGCAGCCTATGTATGAGACCTGGTTCATCACACTCTACACCATCATGTACACATCCTTGCCTGTGCAGTGCCTCGCTGTATTTGAGCAGGTAATATAATGACTGACCCCAAGCAAGGAGATTCGCCCTCGTTATGTTGGGGACACCAGAATTCTTATCTATGGAGCCCCAATCCACGCTGTATGCATCTCTAATAATTACCTCTTACTGGAAGGCTAACACTAGGTACTGACCTGAACATATGCATATTTAAGATGATCATGATGAGTATTGAATATTCCTGCACAGGTGATGTATGAGACTCGCAGGTTAGGCTGCATTGCTGGGACAGCACAGCCTCAGCTAAAATCTGGATGGATTCAGTTGTGCTGAGGCATGGCTATGAACTGAATTCACTTTTTTAAATGGTGTATTTTAGTTATCCGTGTTCTAAACTGTTTGTCCGAGTGAGGGCTGTGATGATCCGAACAAGCTTGCTAATTATCGCTAATTAGCAAATGAGTCTGCTCCTTCGGAAGTAAGTAATTCAAGGTGATCTAAAAAACAGTTTTTAATAGCGTGTACTCACACTTCACCCCAGTTGCCTACTACCGAGCCTGAGCATGATTGTCCCCCCCTCTGCAAACTCCTGCTGGTCTGCGCTCACGTTGCTCTTACCGTTTTGGGCCCAAGCACGCCTAGATCATCACCGTGCGACTTTTTGTGTTAAGGACAACACAGGAAGAAAAATGCTATCACACAGCACAATGGAGTTCATGATTTATGTCCATATTTTGTGATTTGTTTAGAATCGTTTTCAATTATGCAACGCGGCAATTTTCATTTAATCGTGCTGCACGTATCAGAACATAGTCCTATATTTTACCAAATACCTTGCAGTTGTTGTGTGTTGCATCCAGTTCTTCCTGGACACTCGTCAGCCTAAATTTCCAGCCAGCGCTACATCTCTGCTATAGACTAAAGTGATCACTTTGGCACCATGTTTGTTAAATATTTGCCACTCCCCGATCTGTTCCTTCTGCGTCTGGTTCATGTATAGTGTACATGTGCGCTTACGTGTGTCAGTCACATCATTCACGTCATGTCTGTGTTACATGCCCGGGCACAGTTAGTGATCACACTGGATGCCTACCGTGCCCGAGTCCAACTATCCGTGCCCCAGCCCACATCTTCAAGCAGACCAGGGTGCAGCTTAGCAGAACGATCACACTGGTTGAACGAACTAGGGCATGGTACAAATCGCCTAGTGTGAGTACACCCTTAGAGGTCTCCAAGACCAGCTGCTGGGTTCTGATTTACGCTGGACAGAATGTGCGGTGTTTCAAATGCCAGTAAGCTGCCAGACACGGCCGAATCTCCGTTTCTCGTGGCCTCCTGCCGCTGGCTCCTTCCCGCAGCCTTCCTCCCACCCTAGTCCCTCCTCGTTTTATGCCGAGCTGCTGGCGAGCTCCCCTCTCTGTCACGGCAGGATGTGAGCGCGGAGGGCAGCCTCCGCTGGCCATCGCTGTACCAGCTGGGGGTCGGTCGGCAGCTCTTCAACTCCAGGCTGCTGGCTGGGACCTTCCTCTATTCCATCTACACCTCACTGGTCCTCTTCTTCCTCCCCCTGAGCGTCTTCCAGTTCTCGCCCGTCGACTTTCAGACATTTTCCGTCACTGTGGCCACGGCGTCTGTGTTCACCACCACGACTGAGGTCAGGGGGCCGGGGCTTGGGGCAAGGTGCATATGAAACCCGTAACAGCAATGCAGTAAATGGTGCATCATTAAATGCAGCCCAATAAAATGCTTAAAAATCGGTCAACTGAGCAACTAGTTAACCCAGGAAATTAAGTATAAAGGGCACCGTAAAGGGGGGGGGGGTGTTGGGATGATTCCAAGGGCTGAGCACGTCGGTTATGTAGTACCCCAGATATATTGTACCCCTAGAATGTGGTATTCCAGGTATCTAGTACGCCAGGTATGTAGTACCCAGGTATATAAAACACCTGGTATGTAGTACCTCAAGTATATAGTACCATCATCAAGTCGGGGAACAACTCTGGTGTTGTTTGTCCCTCAGATCATCCTCCAGACTGGCTTCTGGACCATGTTCAACGTGGCGGCAATCCTTCTCAGCATGGTGATGTATTTCCTGGCGACGCTTATCCTCCACAGCCCCTTGCTCCATAAGATTGCACCAGCCGACTTTTACTTCTCAGGTATCTGCCGTTCGCTCGTGCTCGTAACATGGCTCCTGACCATGCTGTCCCCAGTCAGGGTACCGCTTGTATACGCCGCCCTTTCTGACCGGGCTCCACACTGTCCCCAGTCAGGGTACCGCTTGTATACGCCGCCCTCTCTGACCAGGCTCCACACTGTCCCCAGTCAGGGTACCGCTTGTATACGCCGCCCTCTCTGACCAGGCTCCACACTGTACCCAGTCAGGGTACCGCTTGTATACACCGCCCTCTCTGACCGGGCTCCACACTGTACCCAGTCAGGGTACTGCATGTAGACACTGCCCTCTCTTTCTGGGCTCCACGCTATCCCCAGTCTGGGCACCGCTTGTATACGTCACCCTCTCATGAGCACGTTAAGAACCTTTGCACATTGATTCTATGCCTCGAAAGCCCCCGCCGAGTAAGTTATTCTATTATGAAGGCAGATTTGGAATAAAATGGGCTGGTGTGTGGCTCAGTGGGTTAAACCCTGGGCTGGCAGCGTGACATCGCTGTTGGGATCTTGAGCAGGGCCCTCAAACCCCAACTGATCCAAGGCTGACCCTGTTTTTTCAATTGGACAATACTTTAGATACAAACATCTGCTGAGTTAGTAAATGTAACTCCAACTCAGTAATGAGCCGTGTGTGTTTAGGGGCATTTCAGAACACCTTCGCCAGCCCCTTGGTGTGGCTCACCGTTCTGCTGACCACCTGCACAGCTGTGCTGCCCTCTCTGGCCATCCGCGCTCTGGCCCTGGTCCTGAATCCTCCCGACAGGCACCGAGTGAGTGAGCGCCCAGGGGAGGGGTGGAGGGCGCTGCCCGTCAGCTGGCCGCCTTGCCGCCTGTGTCGGCTGATCCGGCCGTGTGTCCGAAATGCAGGTGCACAGCGCCGACGCCGCCATCCAGACAGAGCGACAGCTGGAGCTGCGCCCCGCTTTCAGAGGCTGCCACGTACGCCGCGGCTCTTCCTACGCCATGTCCCAGGGCCACGGTTTTGGCTGGCTCATCACCTCGGGAGTCGCTCTCGGCAAAACCCCCACCACCCAGAATGACGGGGTGGATGTCAGCAAGATCGAGATGAACTTTCCCCCCAAGACGCGAACGGATGTTCCCCCGGCCGACCACAGCCAGGAGAACACAGGATGTGGTCAGACAGAGCGGAGACTATCTGCTGTTGACCTCTGAATGGATCTTTCCACAGCCAGGTGTCATTCATACGTTTTTATGCTGAATATTACTCTGGTATTGCGTAGCTTTCTGTGCCAGCTGTCACAGTTACAGGTTCCATCCATCCATCCATCCATCCATCCATCCATCCATCCAGCCATCCATCCATCCATTTTCTGTACCTACTTGCCCCATGCCAGTTTGCATGGTTGCAAGGCAGGGAGTAACTCGGGGTAGGACACCAGCCATCTCAGGGCTCCCACACACCATTCACACACACTTCCTTTGATAAACAAATATTGAAGGGACACCCTCAGTCTAAAAACATTCAAAGAGGACTCCCCACCTGGTGTAAAATTATTAAAGAATCCCCCTTCCCCAGTCCGACCTTATTTCATAGTAAACAATTAACCGAGAATTTTCTAGAGAATCTTCACATCTTATTTTTCTGATCAGTGTCAATGGTGTAAATGTAAAGGAAATATTAACATAAGACCAAAGCGTGATTTTAATAATTAATAATGGTTTTATTTTTAGAATTGGTCAGATAGAATATTCTTTCTTGTTTTATATTTTCTTTATTCTATTGTAGTGATTGCCGTTATATAGATCAGCCTGTAAAACCTGATTACGGCGAAAGTTACCATGGCAACCATCCTGTTTCATTGGTTTCTTTTCATTGTTAAAATGCTGCTCTAGCAGCCCACTTATTTTTAAATGTAGATTCATTCTTCAGAAATATATGTTTACGGGTAGCACGATTCGTCCATCCTTTCCCAAAGAAACCAAGCCGCCAAGGGTCATTTTTCAATCATTTTATTTGATTTTTTCAAAACACGCAATTTACCCATATTATCCATTTTAGTTTTAATGTTCTGTGACAATTATTACTCGTTTTTTTTCTCCATCTTAAAAGATCTCCACTAGTGCTAAACAAAATGTACGCCACAGGCTGTTAGTCGTCCTCTGTGACTGGGGTGGAAAAGAAGGCTCTCTGAGCATCATGTGAAGCCAAGCCCCCCCCTCCCCAATCAGGGGAGCAGGGGGTGCCCCCATCCCACCGTTCCCCAAAGGTCAGCCGCTGAGTGTGGGATTCAGTGTTATTCAGGGTTTTAAGGTGTGCTGCCTTTCTCTGCAGTTTGCTTTTGTGACTCTCAGATGGTGACCAAGTGGTAACAAGGATGCTGAGACCTTCTGGCCCAGAAGGGGCTTTATAACCCTTACTGTGTGACCGTGTGTGTGAGCTCACAGGTGTTGCCGTTCGAGTTAGGAGGGGCCCGCAGGGTGGGTTTTAGAAGGTTTGTTGATTTGGGGGTGGGATTGTCATGTGTAGGATTTCATCTTTGGCATCGGTTCAGACACTCCCAAAGCAGGAAGAGGTGTTGTGCTTGTGTGGGCGTGCTGTGAAATTTAGTACACACGAAAAAGATCTGTCTTTTAACTGGGCCCTCCACACATGGTTCTACCTGTTGTTTCACGCTCACATAAACATCTACGTGAGCAGGCTGCATTTATGGTTACGTCCTAGTCACGTTATAACGAAGAGAGTTCTCGCAGATTAAATCAGGCTACGTTATTCGTTAGTTAGCTAAATACGAAGGAGGACCTGACCATGCCCTGCTGTGCTGTTTTCAGGCACCCTCTAAAAGCACCCTGGGTAGCTGAAGCTGCCAAATGATTGGGCAGGAATGAACAGGTGGATCACCAGCAACAATCTGATTGGTTGTGGGGGCAAAGGGGGAGGAGTCAGGTGTTTGCATAGCTTTCTGTGCAATAAACGAACCAGCCACGTTTACTGGTGGCCGGTTTCACGTGTTGGAACAGAGAACCCTGTGTAAGGGGCACGGATGGAAACCATGTACCCCACAGCCTGCTGGGTATGTCTCACAAAGGTGAACAGGAAAGGGGACATCACAGGGCAGGCATCAGAGGGGAACGGGGCGGGTGTTACAGGTGACCTCACTTTTGGGGTTGATTTACAGGGATTTCAGGGTTTGACTCATCCTTGTGTGACGTGTGTTCGGGAGTTGCTGGTAGAAGCTATGGCACACACACACAGACACACACACATAGAGCCCTGAAATGCTGGGTTAGGGCGGGAAGGTGTGTGTGCTTGGGGTGGGTCGGCGGTGGGGAGGGGGGTGCAGCAATTCGGAGCTCAGAGAGCCTGGCTTCCCACCCCTCCCTCCATTCTTCCTACCTGCCCGTTCCATTTCATCCTCTCGTTTTGAAACTGATTGTCTTCTACCATCACAAAGACACTTGGTTCTGATTGATTTAACAGGTTACAGAAGAAGGAGAGCACAGTGTGACTGGGGGTCTCGCTCGCATCTCTCCAAAGCTCGACTCAATACTTTTGAGGGGGAATCACACCTTGGCTGTTTGACAGTAAAGGAGAGCGTTTCTGTTGGGGGGGGGGTGGGGGCTTGGATTCCTCTGCGCCTCTATTCAGTCCAGCGCAGGAAGTTTACATCCCGGATAAATAATACATAACACAAACACGACGGCATGAAGCAAACACAAGACTAAGGCGAATTCGCAAAGCGAAATCTCCAGTCAGCCAGCGCTGGAATGGAAATAGGATCACTGGAAGATGGATTTCCAGGTGGGGGGGGGTTCATGCCAAATTAGGTACCCTGCCCACCCCCAGCACACTGCTCCTGTCAGGGTGCAAGTACACCAAAGGGACGTGGGGACACGGTTCACATCACATGCACATAACAAGCGAAAACAACAATGACAAAAATCTGAGAAAATGAACAAGGACCCCCCCCAACGCTGCCCGGCCTTGCCACTCCCACCCCCTGGTTTCTTTTTCCCCTCCTCACTCACTCCTTTCTTCTCTCTCTACAGTCCTCCCCCACTAAAGAACAGGTCCTTCCCACGGTTTTCTAGACAGTTTCACAATATCCATGCAGTAAGTAAAAGAGTTGAATTCCCCTTTCAACCGAGTTGCTGAGTTCGTCCATCTTTTTGTTTTTTTTAATAACACCAGGAGCACTCGAACACACAGGAAATACGGTTCAAAAGCGACCGCGTGTTTTCAGTCGGAGAGAAGAGATAGAAAACGACCAACGGAAATGAAGAACCCCTTCCTCTCGGCCGAGATTTCCACTCCTGCTGTCACCCTTGTTCCGTCGTTTTGATTCGGTACTATTTTTGGAGACGTGGTCCGATCTCCTCGAGTGGAATCACGCTTTCCTGCCACACCCCGACGCTTTCGCTGTCTGCTCCCAACCCTCCCCCTCCCGCTCTGGCCTGCTGCCTTCCCAGAAACATTCACAGCGTCTTTCCATTACGCAAAACATCAAGTACATGCTGCTGAAGTTGTCACGAGTAAAAAGTGAGCAAACAAATATAATTTAACAGTAAAAAGCTTCAAGTCACAAGTTCCAAAACTAACTATTATTAGCAATACTATCGTTGTCATTATTGTTATTATTATCATTTAAATTACATAAACTTTACACGAAAAGGTTTGAGGTATTTCATAATTAATTGTCAACACGCCTGCCGAGTCTTAGAGCTAGCCGGGGGAGGAGTCAGTAGAGGAGGGGATGGGGGGGCTTTAAGGAAGTGGGCAAAGGACTGGTGTCTGTAACAGGAAGATGAGGCAGTGATGGGTGCCTCGCATCCACGGCCATGCAGACGCACCTCCGCCCGCCGCACTGTGGGCACTCCCTCTGCATTACACAAAAATATCTCTGGCAGGAGTGCCAGTGCGACTTGGGGGTACATCTCAGCTGAGGGGCCCCACCTACAGGAGAAACTGAGTACAATTGGTGGTGTGGGCCCCGTTTCGGACAAATGAAAGGCAACTCCAGCAGTAGCAAACCAAGTAACAGTGTTTCTATGGAAATTTTACTTTTAAATAAAGCAACAAATCACCATCACTGTATAGGAAAAGTCCTCTAGACTTTATGCGTGATAAAGTGCTTTAAATCTAATGAATAGATGTGGGCCAAAAATAGTGAAGCAACTTAAAGTTGAAGGTGCCCCCCCATTCCGTTTATGTGTCAGTGAATTTAGCGTGTAACCGGTTTCCGGTGTGTTTGTGCGCTGAGTGCGTGCATGTGTGTGCGTGAGAGCAGAGCAGTCCCACCCGTGGTTAAAGAAGGCACTCTATTCTACCTGCATGGCAGCCACCTCCGCCCACGTGGTACTATGCAGTCCGACTGCGCTGTGTCCGTGTGCCCCTAGTGTTAGTATCATCTTTGGTGGGGGAGTGGGGGCCTGATGGTGGGGCAGTTTTTTTTGGTTTGTGTCCCCCAGGCAGCACATGGGACTGACAGACTGGAGTAATCTTTGGTATCAGTGGTCGTTTCACAAACCACTCAGCTCAGTGAGGTAGCCACACTGCTTCTCACTACAGGTCATTTCTTCTTTGTTTTTCCTACATTTTAAATTTTTTTCCCTTACGCTCTGCCTCTCATATCCTCTCTCTTTCTCCCTCTCTCTATCCATCGCGTATTATATATCCTTGCTGAGAGGTGTACCACAAACCTCCTCGCGTATTCTCCCCGCCAATCAAAAAACTGCATAGACTTGCACAAACCCGGCCACGCCTCCACCAATCCACCATGGCGCCGGCCCGTGGGGAAATCTTGCCGATGAATGGCTCCCTCGCTCCCTATTCCGAACCTCGGGCAATCCCCGCAAGAGATCAGCCAGGATGTACAGAGTGTTGTCACTGTGAGCACCCACCAGGGAGAAAGGGGACACGAAGGAGCGTGGCCGAGTGGTGAAAGGGCGCCCCCAGCAGGACGCACTCTCTCTTACACAGCTCCATATTTCCTCTCGTTCTTAGAAATAGTTCTTCTACCAATTAAACAATATTCACAAAAACCGAAAATGAAACATCCCACGTTCTTCCTTTGGGTGTTCCATCTGCTTTTCATCTTTCTGTCTTTTTTCTTTTTAAAAGTCTTTATAAGTTTTTTTTTTTCGTTTGTTTTGTTTTATCAACAAGGTGCCTTACATATGCACAACAGAGCACAACAGTAACAAGAAATAGAAAGTTTGTGTCAATGGTATTAATTACCCGCATCGATATTATAGAATGAAAGAGAGAGAGAAAAGAAAGGATGGGCTGGGGGAGTGGAGGTAGAGAATCAAAGACAGAAAGACAAAGAGAATTCTCTTCTTAAAGCGTCTCCAGTTCGTTTTGGTTGCTGTCCTTTTTTTTTTCATTTTATCACTTCCACCAATAGAGGATGGGGTTTGGTTTTCTTCAAGGTTTAGTATCAGAGGCCTCACCCCACACTCATCTGCACTATCTTCTTCCTTACAAAATTATACTTGCATGACTTCAAAAGTTGATTGTTGGTTGCTATGGCACAGACCGCCCACTAGGGAGAGGGAGAGGGAGGAGACTGAAACCATGGGAACGCAGTACCATCTTCTCTGATTATCATTAAGGCAGTTGTCATTGGCACAAGGTCATAATGTAACATTTCTCAATTTGCGTGTTGCCACTGGACTTGGCGCTCCCTTGTGTTCTGGAGATCGTTTTACTCACTAAAGTTTCTTCTTAAAAAATCATTATAATGTTTATCTTTGGTAACAGACAGGCAACGCATTTTAAAGTAGGTTTTCCTAGGAGTGTGAAAAACATGACCTTCCCTCTGTATCCCGATAAAATAACATACACATAAAATAATAAAGTATATCTCATCACCACAACACCAGTCCACAACTTTTAAAGTGGGTAAATTTTGCCAGTCATTCATTGTCTGGCTGTGTAATAATAACGTGTGTTTGCTGACTGTATGTGAGGCTTGTGATGCATAGATGTGTATGAGCTTGACACTAAAATATCTCTACTTGATTGTTTCTGTTTGTAAAAATGTTTCTCATTTCAAAGTCTTTTTTTGTATATGTCTGGCGATCCTTTGGTGGTTGTAGTCCTCCCGAAAAATGAAAACAAAAAAGTGCAGTGGTGATTCTTTGCAGCTTCTTTACCGTTGACCTGCTTTCGGGGACCCGTGGGAATGGCAGCGCATCCTGACTGTTGTTAATGGGTGCCACGAGACCAGTCACGTCTGCCTACTTAATGTGGCTCCGCTCATTTCCTGTAGCCCCACCCACTTAATATAGCTCTGCCTCCAACGTTTGGCTCTGCCTACTCCCCGCTGCTCTCTTTTCAGTCACAGACACAATTTCGTGACGAGTCCAGGCCTGGATGGTTGAGCTGTTTCTCGAACCCCGCCTGGGCAAAAGCTTCAAGCGGGGAGGGGTAGGACAACAGGCAGGTGAACCTCCCTAATAGCGGGAAGCAGACTCAATCCAATTGGTAGCAAGGGCACTCTCCCAGAAGATTTCCAACATATGTCCAAAATAGAAAACAATAGACATGGACAGGGCAGACCTTGGTGTCTCCGTTGTAGCGCACATGGTCCATTTCACCTACAGGGACGGTCAGTGAGTCTCTCTCTCTGTTAATTGATTTTTCTATCCATTACTTTGTTGTAGATTCCAAGCGCGTCCCATCGGGGAGAGCTGTTGGTTAAAGAGCAGTGAGAGGATGAGCCGGTAAGGATCCCTCTTCACGGGTTGCTGGCTGCCTCTGGCCACATGATTCCTCGAGACTGACTTTACTTAAAAAAGAGCATGTGCTGCAAGCTTTATTGCCACCGACTGTCAGTCTTGGCAGAACGGCTTGTGTGCGGACATGTACGGGTCGGGAATCAGGCGAGACCCAACTCAGGTTCACTGATGTAAAAATGTAGAATTGGACTCAAAGGGGCTTCAATCGGTAGTTATGGGATACCACAGGCCAAAAATTGGGCCTTGGGGAGGGAATAAAAAAAAAAACAAGACCAGGTGTGAACCTAACTACATGTCTGATTGCTGCTAACAGTCCACCTAAGACCATTTGAAATGTGATTGAGTGTATACCATATTGATATGGACAATATATCAGGAGGGGCATGTTAGACCACGCTGCCCCTAGAGCTTTCCCTTTTCCCTCCCGTCCCTCTGGCCTCCTACGCCTTGGAGAAGGTGGTAGTGGAAGTGCCGGGCTGGGCGGGGCTGGCGCCATGCTCGTCATGCCAGCGGTCTACGCAGCGGCGCCGGGCATTCATGAAGAAGTTGCTGACGGTGTTGAGCTCCAGGCCCAGCTGCTGCGAGATGGTAATCTGCATCTCCTTGGAGGGCCGCTTGTTCTCCTTGAAGATGGCGACGAGCGTGCGCCGCTGCAGGTCCGTGAAGACCAGCCGCTGCTTCTTGGGCGCCAGGTTTCGGTCCTTGTGCTGGTCCTGCTCCTTCCGCTTGCAGGCTGTAGTGCCAGGTGCGGTGGGGGAGGGGCAGGTGAGCAGACGAGCAGGCAAGTGGAGGCATGGAGGGTTGGAAAAAAGGGGGTAAAACAAACGTTCGTGTCAGTGCAGATTCAGTAAAGCCTCAGCTGAAACAAAGCTACTCTCACCTTCATTCAGCTCACCTTCACACACCCAACACAGGCTTGGGTAACAATAAGAAAATCTCATTTAGTATTATTTACAATACCCACAACCGAGAGCAGATTAAGCAATTACAAGATGGATGGATGGATGGATGGACGGACAGAGGGATGAATGGATGGATGGATGGAGACCCCATCCAGGGTGTTTCTCCACCCTGCACCCTATGCAAAGGCTCTGCCCCCCCACCCCCACCATCCTTCCTCAGAATCAGCAGTTGCAAGATGGATGGATGGATTGATGGATGGATGGATGCATTATTATCATATTACATACAAACCACTTAATAAAAATTCATTTATTTTCTGGCGTTCTTCCTATCCAGATTCCCTGAACATAGCAGGTGTGAGCAGACAAAGAGCAAGCCGGCTGTGAGGTACCCCGGGGTGTAGAAAGCGGGGGCTGTAGTTGTTGGAGACTGCTGTTTGATTCAATATTAATGATGTTTGCGTTTCAATGTGAAAATGAGTGACTGTGTAGCGGAAAGCTGCTGCATGTAAAAGACGGAGAGAGAGAGAGAGATAGAGAGAGATTAACCTGTCCTATGCGGAAACCCAGGGAGAGCGGGGGATACTCCATACGGACGAAGGTCAGAATGCCCTACAGCGGATCTGCTGTCTGCCGCTTCAAAAGGAGGGGCTGCCCATTGAGTTCTGAGCTGTTATTTTTAACTGTCTGCAGAACAAACTGGAGAATTGCCCCCAGTGACATCTCCAGAGCATGTATGCCCTGGAAGAAAGTTACCTCTGACATGTCTGGGAGGGGGAGCAACATCAGACAGAACAGACGTGGCCGAGGAATATTTTGCGGAATGTGAAATGGGGCTGTTCCCTCCACTGGTTCCTCTCCACTCTCCTTTGCTCCTTTTCACGCCCCGTCTCCTCCCTTGGCTCACTACACCCTCACAATGTCCTCCCTTACACCCCTCTGAACTGACAGACGAATTGCAAATGTCCGTGTTCATGTCCCCTTGGTCTTTCCTCCAGATTCCCCTACACCAGTGTTTCCCAGTCCGGTCCTCGGGGACCCTCAGTCAGCCCATGTTATTTTCCCTCCGATCTCCCTGCCAGACAGTCCACGTTTTTGCTCCCTCCCAGCCCCAGCAATAACGTGGACTGTCTGTGGGGACCAAAACTGCCCTACACTGATTCTCCTCCTTTCCACCCGATATTCCCCATGTCCCTCAGTTCTCAGATCCTCCCTCAGTGCCCATTTGTGGCTCTGCTTGAGCTGGGGAGGAAGCTGGCTAATGGCACTGTATGTCTAATTACAGTGGGCCTGAGCCCATCAACCTCTCCTCACAGTGAGCTCTGCATAAGGCTGCCGTCTAAAATCCCTACGCGACCATCAGTTGTTCTCATATTTAAAAACGGCAGCCGCTGGCACTGCTGCACATTATTGACGCGACTAGTACATGAGAGTAAAATGGTGGATGGGAAAGAAACTGAGCAAATCGCAAAGCGAAAACCCGTTCCTCACCTTTATTGTGTTTGGAGTTTTTTTGCCCATTCTCACAACTGAATATTTTACTACAGTAATTCAAGGTAAGTACTACCATCTTCCCCCAAGACATATAAAAGTCAACCAGAGCAGTGATATTAAATTATTTTAATACTAACACAGCTTCCTCCCTTGCTTGTAATTCAAATGATAACAATTTCAACTTAAAAATGACTGTCAGGCATATACACTATGCAGACAAATGTATTGGGACACACCTCTTAATCATTGAATTCAGGTGTTTCATTCAGACCCATGGCCACAGGTGTATAAAACCAAGCACCTAGCCAGGCAGGTCCAACATCAGTGCCTGACCTCACAAATGCTATTCTGAATGGGCAGAAATTCCCACAGACACACTGCAAAATCTTGTGGAAAGCCTTCCCAGAAGAGTGGCAGCTGTTAAAGGGGGGACTGTGGATTTATAATGGGATGTCATAAACATTCCTGCAGGTGTAATGGCCTGGTGTCCCAGTACTTTTGTCTGTATAGTGTAATTCCACCACAGGTTTAGCTTATTGTTAGCTTATATTAAATAGAGGTGTTTTGAAGGAAATGTACAATTAAAAACATCTTTCACACCACATAACCAAAGAAAGATATAGAACCGTATGAAGATTTTAAAGAAATAATGTTGTCAAAGTTAGCATGTTAGCATTAATCCTAAAGTCATAACATGTTGTTGTCTTTGATCGTTTTTATTTTGTTAATTTTGATGCCCCAATGGGAGAATAATACAAGCAAAGATTTTTAACAGAATTTAATTTCTAGAATATACAGACATTCAAATTTATTAGTTTTTGATGGTATTGCAATTTATCGCCAAGGTGTGCCCTGCAGAGGGCGCAAGTACTTCTAGGGGTACCATCTTAGCCTGTAAGTTTCACTGTGTCTCGAAAGGTGCGACAGCGCAACACTGATCTTCCAAGGCAAAGCGAGATCAGCTGGCTAAGCTAGCACCCTTCAGAACTTGCCGATCTATGTTGCCTAATAGGCTGGATAGTTCAGTCCAGAAAGTTAAAGTCTAGACCAAGGTTTTGTTTCAGCCAATCAGTTGAATACTCTATGACTGTGACTCTTTATACTCAACTGATCGGTTGAAACAAAATCTTGGTCTGGACTTTTACTCTCTGGACCTCAACTACACACCTCTGGCCGACCAGAGATTTTGTAGATTTTTAGATTTTCTGTAGATCTTGGGGGCCAAGTGCCCCTCAATACTACATCTCACCCCAACACCCACAAGCATAATAAGTGCAGATAAGTAGGCCTACATTCATATATAGCTATCCAAACGCTGCCACAACACAGTATATTTACATTCAATTACTAATTTAGCAGATATTATTATAGACCCTGTGAATTAAACAGCAGACGCTTACAATTTCAAAATGCACTTTATAATAGGGACTGGTTTACGATGGGAGAGTGGGGAAGTGCCATGGGAGTCACTTGGGTAAGTTAATTTACCAAATGAACATGTCAGTCAGAAATATGGTTTAAATCTCCAGACATTCTTTCAGTTTAAGTTAAACTTGGTTTATCCTCTTTGAAACGTGTTTCTGAGCTACCGGCTACTGTAAAGGTTAATATTGTCGGATTATCGCCTGCAGATAAATCCATCACTATGCTAGCCACAGATAATTAGCTGTATATAGCTTAATGTTATGGTTGAGAAAATTAAACGAACCGAGTACGACATACAAGGTGTTTATTCGTTTGATAGCAACTTAAACTGGGAAAGCAGGTTATTTTAAGACGCTTTTACTCAGTAAAGATTAGTATTTGCTCTCTGTTCCTAAGTAATAGGTTAAAATGAAAGGTTTTGTGTATACAATAGTGCATGATAATCGCGTAAGGTTAGTTTCAAATATTCGCCTTCCTTAAAATATATACGGGCGAACATAAAGATGCCATATACAGCATATTTAACACCAGCTCAAAAGTCAGTTTGATTCAAGTTTCCAGCAAGACCATCAGCGCTCTACAAATCTTCGTTGCCCATAAAAGTTACCGTTTTATGAAGGTTTCACAACAAGTGCTAATATGTTCGAGTTCGCGGTATATGCAGGATATTGCAGAAGGGCTAACCTTTCTGTTAATTTACTAATGTTCACGTGTAATTTGTATATAGGCCTAATAAACTACACGGTAACCTATATATATGTTCAGTGGTCCAGTTATATCTAAATCTTTTAGTCACAATGTCTATTTTTTTATTTATGATTATTGTAACATGGCGCAGCCAGCTAAATAGCTGCTTAAGGTCACACGTATGTGGCATTACAGTCAGTTCATGGGGACGTGGCAGAAATATTTCCGCGATTGGTTTGTGTTTTGTATGCTTGGTCTGCGTTATATATACTGATACGCATTTGTAAATATCGTGTCTTTTATTTCAAAATTGAAACGGCTGCAGTGAGCTTTCAAGATAATAATGTCTCTCTTGCTCTCTCTCTATAAATAAATTAAATTACAAGTTTTAAAATATAAAGACTTCCATCAGGACATAAACGTATTTTACTGTCATCTCTTTCACGTACTATAGGCGGCATCCGCTTTTTCCTTGGAAATTCTTAGAGCATTGTAAGCGCACCGGCAAAGCCTAAAATAATTATTCGTAATAATGCGTTTGGAAATTGTAATCCTAGTATAAATTTATTCCTTTCCTTCGTTCTTCTCTTCGTCGCTAGGTGTCGCCAGCGCTTTATCCCGGTCGTGGTGCGCTGCCTCCAAACAGTGACAGGGATTTTGTAACCAATAGTGATCGATCGCCAGGGAGGTGGGGATGGGGACCCTGATTACAGAACCAGGCGCGCCGCAGAAAAGAGGAGAATCGATCATTGCAGCTTTTAGTGCTACAGTACAGTAAAGACAAAGCCAAGAGACACAGACAGCAACAGACAGTCGTGCACCAATACACGAAGACCCATCTCCACACTCTGCACATAATGGAAATAGCAAATTATACCGTTTAGGAAAGTCGATTTCTATCATTTTTTGTTTGTTTTATTTCGTTACTGGTAGTCCTGTAGCAGCATTGAAACTGCCATCTATATTGTAAAAAAATAACTCATAGGCCTACTACGTTTGCGGTTAGATTCGGTAAATACGTGATTTCCCCTTGACTATCAATTTCAGCAAGTACTATTGTTAATTATTAACACCCATCCATCCGTCCATCTATCCTTCCATCCATTCATCCATCAATCATCTAACTGCTTATCCTAGTCAGGGTTGCAAAGAAGGCCTAACACTCCGAGATTTAAATTCAGCCCCGACCTCTTTAAAAATTGTAACATTTTAACAATTGTAACACTGAACATAAACAACTACAGTACCCCTTAAAATATACGTATAATGTGCAATTTGCCATTTATGTACACATGGGCCTACTTAAAATAGCTTGTACCGCCACATATTACGCATAAAGCATAAACGTTCTATGAATGGAACATATGCAAATTAGAGATCTAAATGAATTCTATATTCTTAATTTGTTGCTTAATGAAGTATGTATAAAATGCACTTTTGGCCATTACCTTAAAGCATGCGAGTAAAATTAATCTAATAACAAGGAAATGCTTTTTTCTAGAGATTGAATAATAATGTTCTGTCTAATAGGTTGAGGGAAGTAAAGAAAGTCGCCCAAATAATCGATACCGACCGATCGATTGGTGAATAATTCGTGTGTGAAATTCAGTTTTTCCAATAAACTCTCTAATTATGCCTCGCTTTGGGAGTTGGAAGAAAGACCTTTCCGACTTGATGGAGAACGGGGCATCAAATGAAAACAATCATTCTAGAAGTCCACTGGCTTCCGTACAGATTTAAACGATTTTGGCGAAATTTTCGCGATTGAGTTTCATGTTACACAGAAACCGTGTTTGATTGTTATCAAATAATTAGGCCTAGATGTAAATAATGGGGAAGATCCAAAACTTTACAAATAAAACGTAAGTAATAGTATTAAATTTCTGTTTAAGGAAGTTGTGCGCTGGTATATGTATATATATAAATCTAATAATTGCATTAAGTGATACTGCATACAGTATAATATAAATATATTAAAACGCTGGACATGAAACAAGTTTATTTGGATAGAGTGTTACATAGAGTTTTAGTCGTTTGTTGATAGATGATTATTCGCAGAGAAAGAACACTTTGACAGCTGATATTTAGGTTTAATTTCAATAAAGGTTTAGTTTTCTATGAGATGAAACTCAGTTCATACAAAATATCAATTACACTTTTGCTGATATTGCCAATATTTGAAGACTGTAAAAATCTGATAAGATCCAGAGACCGCAGATATCATTCGCCGGAAAGTGGATGGTTTGCTACGATACGTTAATATCAAACATGTATTTGTATGAAAGACAAAGTATCTAACCAAAGATAGCAATGACACCTAAAACGACTACGACGTTTTTCATTACGATAAACAAAAAAACAAGCCCTTCGCTCGTATTCTCGGCAGATCGATGCTCTTTTATGAACTAATCAGGATAAGCACAAAAACGGCAGCACATTCGGGTTTCACGTCTTTTTAAGTGGATAGAACCGTGTCAGTTTGTGTGTAGATGTTGAACTAGGAAACAACAGATGCAAAAAACCCCTCGACGACTCAGAAGCGTAGGAAATTTTAGCAATTTTAGTCAGTAACCTTTCTGAAATCCTGTTGGTTTTGCGTCCAGTTGCCTTTATTTTTCTTACAGATTGATTGTCTCAATATCGATTGACCCGCGCTTTAAAATCAGTCTGTGTAATATTTATTCAATTCATGCCGCAGGGCCTTGCCAAACCTTCTCATCTCTAAGTAACTACTCTTCCCTACTCAATGTTCCTTAATGTAATGAGAGGGAATTGGTGCTAATATACTGATAATTTAATACATAATGTACGTTTTCCTCCACTGACTCTGCTTCAAGGCATTTTCTACAACCACAACATAAGCCTTCTCATCTACAGTCAACAAGTTCTTCCATTCAGTCTCCCTAAGAATATAAGCAAACCTTTTTTTTTAAACTCTGCACCATTACATTGCAGTCTGGCACCGCAGCCTCTGATCTGTGTATCCCTCTTTTCATTTAAATATAAAGGGAAACGCCGCGGATAAACATCTGAACATTTGCTGGTGCTCAACAGATGTGCTGCATAAATGTAATAGAAGCTACTGCCCTCCAGGGACTTTGACCCAGGGCTAGTTCTTCTACATGCTGCTTATGGTTAAAATAGGTTCCTTAGTAATTCTGGAAGGATTGGTTTTTCAAGGAGATATAAGAAAGAATTGTCACGTACAGGTATAATAATGCTACAAACTGTGTGTATATGTGCTAAAAATTTGGCAGAGGATTAGATACAAAGTCACTTTGAACTTAAAAGAAGTACAGTCATGCGTCGCATAACGATCTGTTATAGACGTGTGTAGTTAAGGGGCTTCGTCGTTGTGCGATCATCATAGGGTGTATTTACAAAAACCTATATGGTATAGCCTACTACAGACCTAGGCTATATGGTATAGCCTAAATAACAACAAAAAGTACAATCCAGTATAGTAAATACATATACCAGTAACATAGTTGCGCAGTAGGTTTGTTTACAGCAGCATCACCACAAACACGTGACTACTGTTTTGCACTATGACATCACTAGGCGATAGGAACTTTTCAGCTCCGTTATAATCGAAGCGATGCGTTAATAGCCTAAATGACATCTGTCTAGGACATAGTAGGTATGAATTACAGAACCCATCAGGTAGACAGACAACGGCGCAGGAGAGTGTTTCATATTGGGTGGGGTGGGGGACATAACTTAATAATTTTAAATACAATGGTCTATTTATTGGAGGGATGAATGAAGTTAAATTAAATATTGGGGGGTACATGTCCCCACCCCCGGTTCCTACGCCCCTGGAGAAAGATACATGAGAAACATGGATGTTGATAATGGCATTATAATAACATTACACATCACGAGAAATATATTTAAAAAGTGATGTCAGTTCCCCCCCTACGAATAAACGCAATTAATGTTTTGTTTACTATGTAGCATGTGATCTATGGATATCAAATTTGTAGGGCACAAAAAATATCTTTCGTGACCTGCACTGCATAAGTGGCTGGAAGATGGATGGATGGATATATTGTTAGTTAAGATATGTTGTTAAAAGTATCTGTCATAGACAAATGAATTGATTAAATTGTCATACTGCTGCTCATGAAAACAATATTAAAGTTCTATATGAATGATAGAGTGATTTTCTACTTTCATTGATTTCTGTTAATTCAACTCTTTAGTATTTTCACAAATAACATTTTTATAGTGCTGAAATAATTTGTGTAAATTTAGAAATGTTTCCATTCACAAGGTGCTGTAAAACGCATTTGCTTGAGTTACGGGGTAAGAAACTGTTGCTGACAAACCGCGAATTACACAGCACTCAGGCCACCGTAAACAGTATTCAAAAAAGTAATTTGGGCGTCCTCATCTTCCTCTGTAATGTGGCCAGATGAAGTACATACACTTTCCAACGCATTAATCTGAAGATTGTAAACGACCAATCAGATCCCATGCGAGCCATTTTGAGTTATATGATTACAACGCTCAAGTGTTAATCACGAATGAAAACTGCGATGTTCAATAGCAGGATATTAAATATTTTCAATTCATTTACATACATCCAATTCATTTAATACTGTAAATATTGTAAAAAAAAAAGAAAAGAAAAAAACACCCCCACTCAGAAATTATGTATTGTTGGTAATAGAGCGATTTATGTGCGAATTTTCACAAAATCTGACAAAAAAAGACACACAGGGGTGGGCGGACGAGGGGACCCACTATCAATTCCTCTCGTCGTTAAAGACACACATTTGCATGACCGAATGGTTAACAGAAATCATTCTGCTAAGCCGACATTGTTGTACACTCCGATGCGGCAGTCATTCATCGCGGGGCCGCAGAGAGGTCCCGATCTGCTCTATGTGTTTTCAGCTGCGCGGCTTTGTTTAAATGATACAGAGATTCCGGTTAAGAACACAAGGCTGCGATGTTTGTAACACGATTGTATCTTTTTAAAGTAGTACTGCTACACCGCGCATTCTGACCTATTGATAAATACATTGCAAATCTCAGTAATGGAAATCAATGCAGTTCCACGAACATTAAACACAAATTCTTTGTTCTGTTATTATAAATGTCTTGCTCGTATGAAAATGAAAATTGTACAATTTATTGCACTCAGTATTATACTGTATAGCTCCTGCCGAAGGTGCTTTTTTCCAAAAATTAACTTGTTCCATCAAGTTATCCTGAGCGATGGTTTTCACAGTTACATCACGATACACAAAAGGTTAATTGTATTATCTGAAGAATTAATCCACATTAAGATTAAACCCATTCTCTGGTGTAAATTTTAAAGTATTAAAAATTCTACATCCTTGCTTAGATATGAATTCATCTTTTTAATTCTTTTTCACATTTATATTTTGAACTAGATGACATGCTAGGTGACTGCGCTTAGTTTTTTAACTTTATTTAGATAACTATTTAAATGGAAGATTGCGGACTGCAGGTTACAGATAGTGTGAAAATGTGTGCATCAGCATGTACGCCGGAGGTGTGTATTCTGTCGTGGCTGAGGTGGGAGAAATGAGGGGGCGGAATCGATAACTAACCGCACCGTGCAGCCAACCGGTCTGCCTGGAATCGATGTGCTGAAAGTGGGTGATCTGAAATTGGGTGCGGTGCAACTCTCTCCCGCAACGGGCCGGACTACTGCAGGCGAAAAACAACCAGGCCGTCAGCCTACGTCGCAGTCACTCAGGAAGTTAAATGTGAACAAATGCATACCCAGACCGAATATTTATGGAAGGGTAAGCCTTCAGATATAATCCGCTAGATCACGTGACCCAGGCCTTATTTACAGTAGAAACATGCAGACACTAAGAAAGACTGCCACAGACCATGTAAGACGCCATGTGTCGTTGCTTCATTATACGCGAACGGATCGCTTTTGAAATAGACTTGCTGGAACGCCGTAGTTTATAGGTAAACTTGATAGATGGCACGGATGTAAATGTTTGATTAAATGCAATCGCATACTCGTAAAGCCTCTCTCAGGTGTCGTTTAACGGTAATTTTTGTTCAAACTGTAATATAGGCCTAGAGATAAATCGCTTTACGTGCGGTGTTCAGGAGAGTTTATCTACGAGGCGAAGGAAGGATGTGATCGCGGCCCTGTGGATCTCTGACAAACAACACTGACATCAGTATGTGAGTATGTGGCCCAAACAAGTCAAAAGGTCCGACTCAAGTGGTGAATATTTTATGTATAATTTGATTCCATCCATTTTCAGTAACTAACCCTCTATTCAATTAGGTTTTAAGTAGGCCAAATCAAGAGCTGACCCCTGGAAACATAATACCGGGCAATAAATCAGGGTATGTGTTTGATGGAATGCTTGTACACGCACTGAACACCTGAGTTTTATTTGGATCCTTCCAGACACTAATGCATAATCTGATTTATATATATATATACACACACACACACATGTATCAGCCTATGTATGTGTTTGTGTCACTTTTTTGTGATAATGACAATCTAGCTTCATACCTAGTGGACTATGGCTCGGTTTCACTGCGAACCCTGGTTTGTAAAGTTTGTCATGGTATTTACTGAAAAAAGTTACATTTACTGCGTCATAATGCCTGTATAGCTCATACATCGTTACTTTACCTTTGTGGTGCACAAATGTCTTGTTCCTATGAGAAATCCTGTAGTGAAATGAATGAAGGTCCCGAGTCCATCCAAAGTCCCAAACATTAATTGAAAAATTACCTGCTGTCCGTGCGTGTGTATGTGTATTTCTGTGTATGCGTGTGTGTGTGTGTGTGTGTGCATATGAGTGTGGGCGTGGCTTATTTGAGTCAGATTTAGTTGTCATGATATATATTCCTGATGTACAATGCCACTTTTTTTTTGTCACTGTCTTGCAAATATTAGTCCTTTCACTGCTAAAGCACTCATGTGCCACCCCAGAAGTTGTACTTGTATAACCCACTATTACGTTTTCTTTAATGTGTTATCACTCATTGATTTACCTCCTTTCCTTAACGTGATTTATGGGTTGGTGAACAGTTTTATCAGCTAAACAGTCTCTGCTAATCGTCTCAAAGGTCGATCTCGTTGGGGCTAATTCTGCTGTTCTCAGCTAAATAAAAGCAAATGGTGCCAGGCATGTACAAAAACACTACAGGGGTTCCCGCTGTCCAACTGTGCCAGTAATATTAATGTTGACATTACTGATACTTGTAGTATCGCTACTGCTTAGAAAAATGATTCATAATAATAGGGCAGTGTTGACAACCTGATGAATTAATCATGCGTTATCATTAAATTAATTAACACAGTGCCTGATTCATTCTTGATTTGTATTTGAAGACTGCTTGGAATTTCCTAAGTAGAGGAACAGTTATTGGCATGAGGCTGGGTGTCTGGGCAGACCTGGTGTGACATTATTGTAACTGGAGCCACAAGCTGTTTATGATTAACAGCTGCCAGACTCTGCGGCTTGTATGACAGGCATCAGTGCGGCAGGAAAGACAAGCGGCACGTGGGCGTTTGCTGTGAATGTCTGGAAGGTGCTGAGCTTAGGAAAGCCACTCAGGAGTGGTGCCCCCCCCCCCCCCCCCCCCCCCCCCCCCCCCCCCCCCCCCCCGCCCGTCCCAGGACCGCCGCCTGGTGCGGGCCCCGGCCCCCCCACCCGCGCGGGAC
>JAAGVU020000032.1:5553066-5565337 GCA_011763525.2 Mormyrus iriodes
TGGACGTTAATGTCGCACCGGCGTATTTACCGCACGCGTCGCTTTGCTTACAGAACAGAAACTACGCAACCGCAGCCGCACAATTCTCACTGTTTTTCTCCTCTCCCTCATCAAGCAGTATTTACAGCACCTGAGTACTCGCCAAAGGATGTGACATGAATATAGCGCCATACTATTTCTCGGTCAGTTTTTAAATGATCTTTGCTGGAATTTTTTAAGCTGAAGGGTCATGCAGAGGTTACACTTGTATCATTTTTCTGCCCTGAACCAGTCAAAATTCCCTATTGACATAATAAGCATTAACTTCTTTCTGCCACAACACAAGTGCATAAGGTAACTAGTGTGTGCTAAGGATTCCTAGATTCGTTTACCAAATAATTTTTGATAGTGTTTATTTAAGGTTTCTGTTGCTTGATGTTGAAATAAATATTTTGCTCGTTAGGACACCTGTTAAGAATCAGTGTATTTTTGAATATTGATAAACGATTTACTTAATGGTGACGATGGTTTTAACTAGGCCTACATGAAATGGGCCAGTAGCGCAAATGTTTCTCTTAACACTCCAGTAAAAAGCGAACGGTAAAATTACACATTTATGTTTATATATACACATTCCGATAAAAACAGACCACAGTGACTGGTGCCCTGTATGGTAGGCCTACTTTTCTGACAACTGAAATATGCTGTGTGTTGCTGTCAGTTTTGCAGTAATGCCGATGTCCTTGCAAAATGTAAACGAAAGTTATCGCTAAATTTATTCCAGAATTTCATATTTCTTCCGAGATGTCACTGGACAGAATGGCCATAATATCCGGTATTTTTCGTTTCCGGTAAAACGCACCTCAGGAAAGACCCTATGGAAACTGATGCGGAAATAGACGTTAAATAACCGCGAGCACAATGACAGTTTACAATCGCGTAGGGTAGTTTACTTATTCCTCTCCCCATCTTGTAATCTTAGAAACTGATACAAACCAGGAGTACTAGTCTAGGCTATGGGTTCTTAAAACGTACTTTATAAGTTTTCAGATTATTTCTATGTTTGAATTATAGCCTGCAAGCTATTTTAACGGCAATAATGTATTTTATACGTCAAAAACCAACCTCGCATAAAGTTTTAAAATTTCAATGTTATTAAAATAAACCTGTTTCTTTCCCAATTAAGAAATAAATAAAGATTTACATTATCACATTCTAAAAGACGCGTTGGTTTTAGCAGGCCTACTAAATGCGCATTTCCGCACGTGTGTCTGCGCGCATCACCGCATTTTACTTTTTGATAATCGAAGTAGATGCTTTCGCCTGGGAATTAAATTTTATTCACGCTTCGATTTTCCGACGCCTTTATCTAAATCTGAAAACTTAACAGGTGCCTGAACTACACATCGCGGAACATTTCTATAAAGAAATATACTTTGAGAAAACCGTAAAAATAATTTAAAATAGTCATAACAATAATCCTGATGCCAGTCCTAATAATAATAATAGGCTAGTTATAATAAGACCTTTAAGTAAATCGTTCTGTATTCTAACATTTTAAAGGTTTTATTTCAGTGTTGTTCAGTTACGTGTTCTCTCGCAGATAGGTTAATTAAATAAAGTGTGTAAAAGTATCAAATCCGAATAGCTGCTTTTGATTTACTGTAATATTTGCTGTTCGCTAAGTAATGGAAGTCTCCGTTTTCCAGGTTTTAACGCTGTTGGTTAACTAGGACTAGATGATGATGTTTTCATAATTTATTACATTTTATTAAAATTGGAGTCTCTGATTCTGTCAATCGATATTCTAATTAATCGCCGACACAGAGTAACATTAATACATGATAAAAGCTGCGGCAATAATTAGGCCTATTACTACCGATCTTTCTATCGTGGGATATAACATTAAATGGTAATAATAACATTATTACTGAACTCTTCAGAAGTGTGCATCGTGACCATTAGCTCTCCGCACGAGTCGTTCAGCTACCCATGTTAAAAATAATGAGCGGAGGCCCATTATTTACACATAAACGGTCAAAGTTGAAGGGAAAGATGCTTAGGTCTTTCCGTTCTTACAGCCCGAGGTTTGCAGCCCTTGCATGTTACGGCATATTTTTCCACGGGGTATCTGGAGAATCAAAAGGACGCCGTTTTATTCGGATCATCTTACTGCCGCAGGAATTGAAATGCATGTAACACACATCTATGTTTTTTAAACGACTGCAGCAATAGGCCGAAATAAGAAACTTAAGGCTCTTATTTAATCAGTAAAATAATAGTAGGGTGGGATATTATTAGAAACATATTCTCAAAAGAATGAGAATATTCGCATCTAAGCATGTTCTACTAACTAGGTTATCGTTATAATGCCGAATGTCATCTAACATTGCAAAATGTGGGCTGCTAGGCCTATCTTGTGTAACTGACACGGGATACGTTACATTACACTGGAGGTTGTTTGAACGCTGTTCAAGATGCTGACGGACATTCGGCTGTGATGGCTGTGAGGCATCGCTATATCCCGCCCATTTTTACTTAGTCCAGAATGTTCTTTTAATTAATGAGAAATACTTGTATCTCACGCTGTCTTTGCAATATACTTTGCTTAATGTATTTTATACTCGTGTGATGTATGGACAATTGGTAACTTGTGTTTGCTATCAAATATATTTTGTGTTATGGAGAAACAAGCCATTTTAGTACTGTCCAAAATGTACATATCATATACAATTAGTCTTTGTTTAATAATTACGATTTCAGAGATATTCTGATAGAAAGACAGTATTATAATCTACCCTACATTTTTCATGGTCTAAGTAGCACATAGGCAATTATTGGATCGAATGTAATGGTTTCTTTTTTTCACAGATAACGTCAACAGTCACATTATCAGGTTTAACTTAAATTCAAGCTATAAACTAATTGTTTATAAATGTGGTCCTCTATTCAACTAAATCAATTTACTGGAGACCTAATACGAATTTGCTGTAGAGCGAATATAATATTTATCAGTTATTAGTGGAAATAAGTAAATGTTTAATCTGTCTAACATGTATTTCTGTGCCAGACAGCATAACATTTGCACAATGAAAGTAAAATAAAACAGACGTTATCCACCTGCCTCCTTCCGTGTTTTGTGCTTGGCAAAATTATGTTATTAAATCGATCGTCATCTAGAAGTCGCTCCTGCCCAAAATTGGGGAGTTCAGTCATTAATTTAAAAGTCGGGGCGTATTTTACTGTTTTTCCCAATTCTTATCGCAGTTATTGTACCTGTATATTTCGGCATCATTTGCGATTGTAAATTGCAGTTTTACCATTCTACATAGCATCTAATTAACTCAACATATAACAATAACCTTTGTTATGATACGCTCACGTAATGTCATCTTCAAACTTGGGACACACTTTTTCGCATCCAGTAGTCGACAGAATACGACTGTAACTGTGAGGCATTGTTTCGCGGAGTGTTCTGCGTGGTGTTTCGAGATGAAGGCACGGCTCCTCTGTCCTGGTCCTGCTGCCTTTTCAGCAATGAACGCGGAGAATGGAAATCGATATAGATTGAGAGCGAGTCATATCTGCCTTAATGTTGTATAGCGCAAATGTGATCTACATCCCAATCATGTACGCATATGCTCGAACGCAGAAGCAGAGGGAGAGATTTGTCCAGGTTCTTCCCGAGCCAAATCTTGATTTGGCAACCTACAAAAATAAATCACGACCTTAGATTTACTATGATAACGTGAAAATGACGGCGTTGTCGAGGATGCTTGTGTTCGCGTGTTTTGGCTTTTCTTGAGTACCCAGTGAACAATAATATTTATGTTCATTTCGGTTTGTCGGATTCAGATTCGTGGACGTTAATGTCGCACCGGCGTATTTACCGCACGCGTCGCTTTGCTTACAGAACAGAAACTACGCAACCGCAGCCACACAATTCTCACTGTTTTTCTCCTCTCCCTCATCAATTATTAAAGTTGGTATTGATCATTTCGACAGACCGTTCCTGCCTGACTCCGTGGAAGCAGTGGGGTTTTGCTGATCGAGAAGCATTTGCGTACATAACGGGGCCTCAGTCTGGCCGTTTATATAATGTTCTTACAATAACGATGTTGAGGGCGGTTGTGGTGCCTGTAGGCATGACAGATTTCTTTTACAACTGGATTCAATTCAAACATGTTACAAATAAACTTATAGAGACGGCTCAAACTACACAACAAACAAGTGGTTACAAACTGTCTTTGAGGTGTGATATCTGATTGGATGTAGCATTGCCATGGGACAGTGAAGCCTAGCAAGGAAAATAAAGAGGAGATGCTGAAGGGTCTTCGCACAATCCTTTCTCACACATGCTCTTCTGGACCTCCCAGTGTTTGGGACTTGCTCACATGCATAGCCGCACACATAAAATATGCATAGATATATTTTCTACAACAAACGGTAAAGCCAGCGCATCCGATAGTATAGTCCAATCATTTTACTGTTTGTATTTCTGTTTATCAAGGTTTTGCCAACGGTGCAGTACAGCGGCTTTTATTCAGTATAAAGAGGTCTGCTGTTATACATAAGACTACGTTATCGATCTTCTATTTACTGAGCGGGACAAATACACCAGGATGGAGCGGCGCAAAGCATGATGGTCCACGAAGCCAAAGGGGAATTGGACTGGGAAGGGGTGGGGGATGTTTCCACAATCCCAGTCGTTTCCAAACAGAATTTAATGATGTTATTTTGCATAAGACTATGCGTATGAAAGCAACCAGAAGGGAAATACCACGCTGTACCTGGAAAACATCCATGTCCGCTGTCACAGAATTTCCACGGGTTATGTATGATCAGTAACATTACCTGTTCTATTGTATAGAGTTTTACAGTATTTTATGTATTTGCATAGGCCATATATGCATCAACCCTGGCTTGCTGCTAAACCGTTGTGCCAGAAAAAACTAACTCCCCTTGTTTTGTTAATGCATTTCACTAGCTGCTTAACATATGCATTACTTGTTACAACTGCCTTCCTCCCAGTATGTCCCAAAAGACATATGTATGCAGACATAGGTTGACTGTTTAACCTAACCCTTGAGGATATTTTTACCACCAATGCCGGGGTTCCACTTTGTATCGGTGTAACATGACTAAAAGGAACAAGGCACGTCAAAGGCAGTGTTACACTCTTTCTCATCTTTTATTCCTTCTGCTCATCGCCTCTCGCCGCGCGGCGTTTCCCCTTTGTCTACCGCGCAGCTTATGTGTGCGCGTGTTTGCGCGAGCGCGCACAAGGAGAGTCTTCGGGGATAGAGTGCTGAGCCGGAATAATTGATAGATGCACTGGCTATCCTTATCGATCACTGGTTTATCGACCCAAGCGAATACATTGAGATGGAGTGTGGAATTCAGCACAGATGCAGAGACGAATGGTTTTTCATCCTTAATGCAATCTTTAAATGCCTTTCTAGAAAGGCCTTTTACTGTATCTTGTTGGTGAGTTACTGTGCCTTTAGCCGTTTACCCCTCAAATCATTTGCATGTCTCTCTGAATTCTTTTTCAGTGTACTAGGTTATATCCAGTTAATACTATATCAAACCATTTAATATTACATGCGTTAAAGCCTATGTTGCTACAATAATGTTAAAAACACACACAGTTCTGTTCATCTGATCGTTAAATTCTGGTCCTGACATCGCATTAAACACCAGAATTGTACTGCAGTTTTCCTGAGCTTCCATGGAATGTACGTCTGAAGGTAATGTAGGGCTATTTCAAATTGGGTTATGACAATACTTACTTTTGAATATCACTCAGTAATCTTAAGTTCTCCATATATGAGCTTAATCGGTAATGCATCACCATCCTTTTCTTAAATATATGGCGGGAACACTTAGCACTAGAATGACTAAAAATGCTACTAATTATACATGTTCAAGCGAATTAAAAGGTTAAATACCCACAGGTTCATGATTTCTGGTTACAAGGTTATTAAAATGCTTCGTCAATTGTCCTACAGGTCTCACACAATATTAGGAATAATTCATTTGATCTGCACAGGTAATTAACCTGTCTTCTGACCAGGGTGTTAAGCACACACACACACACACACACACACACAGTTATTCACTTAATTCAGACAGTAATCCTCTGAGACCATACTGGTAGTTTTATGTGCACATTTTCACATTTTAATTATGCTTATTATATTTACGATTGCTGTATAGAAGAATCTACACCGGGTTCAGCCGTTACCGGGTGGAGCTTCCATTTGTACATTGAGGGAGTAAGCCAAAGGAATTGATTTGTATGACTGTAATGAATTCAGAATAGTAATTTCAAGATATTGATTGAAGTAGCTGAGCGAGAATTTCCAGCCCAACCCATAGTGCTTTATCTGATAACACTGTTCTTTAGTATTCAGAAGGTTAAGTCATATGTTTTTTGTCGAAAACCTTTCTGTTTCTGCAACGTTAATATCGTCAGTACAGCGATGCCAGTGGTCTGTATGCTGAACATCGGACATAAATCTGAACGTTATATCCGTGATTAATCGTATAGGAGTGCTAGTGCATTACCTGTTGTATATAACTATGTTATCGAGCTAGTTAACGCGCTGAATGAAGGGCTAAATATGCTACAAAAAACCACAATGTATTACAATTGCACATGGTTAAGGTGAAATGTTTAGTCAATCATATACTCCAATGCATGCATGTAGTATATCAGGAAGAGATCTTTGAAACACGGGCTAGTATGGTCATTCGCAGTGATCTGGTTTCTCTCTGTCCCTCCTTCCTACTCCTATTGCACACAAACGCGGAATATACAGTGCAAAAGCTTAAGGTGTACTTCACTAAGAACAGGTAACAGCGGCCTGTTATTTTTATTGTTGAGGGAGGGGCATAAAAAGCCTGCAGCCCAATTAGGTTTAACAGCAATAGTACTTAAAGAGACAATTGCAGAGAGTGTTTAAATCTTTATTTACCAGAACCCCTGTAAATGCGCAAAGGAACAATTTACATTCCATTAAGCGCTTTTCAATAGAGCATTGACTGGAACTAAAATATGCCACTTTACCTGCTTAATTGAACCGTCTGCTGAAATATTGCATATAGACATAACGCGTGGCACAGTTTTATAGCGAAACCTTCCTTGAATAACGCCTTTGGATTTTTTTTATGCCAACGCGGTTCTGCCTGCCTGTTTTTAAATCTGTTTAACGTGGTAATGTATTAATTCTTGCCGTCTCCTGCGCATAGATAGTATATATTTATAACACATATTTATGAATGCAATTAAATTGGTTAATTAACATGGCTATTCATATTGGAGCCCAAATATATCAATAATTTTAATGATTTAATGACGTATCATAGTAAAAGTATCATCTGAAGTATGGTGGAAAAAAAAACTGTAAAACGCATTTATGTATACATTCCAAATATATTGGAATAGGCCAATTCCTCTGGTTTTACTTAAATGTCGTTGCAAGTATTTGTAGTTTTATATGTAGCCTTTAACACAGCTCAACCATTAGCATGTCTGATTCGGTGTAAACAAACTGTTTCAAACTAAAAGCGCCCCAGCACTGCCTTTATCTGTACCACCGGATATAAACCCATTTGTGCACCGGTCTGTGTAACGTTTTACATTCTGACACTTATAAATGCGATTGAAATCGATTATTTTTAAAACGCGTTACGAGGTTATTTGTTACAGACTCTTGATATGCGTATTTATTTGTTCGTGATTAGAACCCGCTCAGGCAAATCATAAACATGTTTTCTTAAATGAAATATGATTTGTAGTAACAGTATAGGCCACTATTACAGTGAGCGCAAATATAAAAATATAATCACTTGCTTATTTTATTGCCATTATTAAAATGCATCACTGTCTACATAGGCATACATATATAAAGAAGTATTGCATTTTAATAAGCAACGAGCTTCAAAGCAAAAAATGCAATTTATACAAAAGGCGGTAAACTAATGTGACAGCGGTTTTAAAGGGATGTTAAATCAAAAAGCGACGCGCAGGTGTGTTGAGCGCCCTTTCAAATCCGAATGGGACATCGATCCGAGCACTACTTTAAAAGGGGACGCTGGGAACTCAGGGATCGATCTGAGGGTCACGCACCCGTGACCCACGCGCGGGGTATGGCAGCTCAGGCTTGACTTGTTTGCGCCTTGCTGTGAAGATAGGCCCAAGAGGGGATGGGGGACATGCTTGAAGCACAAATATGACCTTTAGAATGAAGCTCACGAGCCCCTTTCCAACAATCACGAAATACTGTCCTTACATTAAAGTTTGACGAGCAACTTATTTCATGATTACAGATAGAAAACATAAGCCTATATTTTAGCTTCATAATCTTGGGGGTCTCATAAGTACAGCAAAGAATCGTTGGTGATTTGATTTGATTTTTTTTCCTACTCTATGTTGGCTTAGTTTTATTATCTATTGTTTCATCGTCGCATCATCTCTGCAGCTTATACGATTAAAGACAGCACCTAAATTACTCGAGTGAAGAATTCCGGTGTATGAAACCTTAATGGTTTTAAACAGTTTTAATTGCTGCTGTCCCTAATGAGTTTTGGTCATTAAGCATGTGACTCACCTGCGAGCCTGAGCGCGGACATGCGCTGAAACTCAGGCTCCTGCAGCCACTTCCACATCCTTCGAAACGTCTCGCGACCTGACTTAAGTTTACTCCAAGGTTTGGGATTCCGCAGCAGGTCGGATAAGGTGCCTTGCGACCGACACAAGATCCGCTGGGCGAATATGGCTTGAGGGATGCTGTAGCGCTTGAGCTCCGCCGTTATCCTCTGCGCCACTTCCTTGGTGTTTATTTCCTCCACTTGGCCAGACCCAGCGCCCTGTCCGCTTCCAGCTGTTTGCCTCTCGCGCTCGGAGAGCATGGACCCGTTGGCCTGAGAATGATGATGGCCATGATGGTGCATACCATTGAGGGTTGTCATCATGCCTGCTCCGTGTCCTCCTAAGCCACGGGCTAGGTGCTCTTCGCTCCGGGAGAGCAATGCTGCGTGAGATTCAAAGCCGCCCGGAGAGATCATTTTATCGTTTGGGAGATGGGCGCCGGGACCATAGGCAGATATCGCTTGCTGAGAGTTATGCAAGGAGCCAAGGCCATTAGAAAGCGGGGACAATGGCTGCCCCATACCGGACATATCTTTGGGATAATGACTGTAAAGGTTACTCATCGAAGCTAGGCTCCTGTCGTCCCGCATCAGAGTAAAGCTGCCGCTGACGTTGCCGGCGGTGAGACGTTGATGTGCCGGATGGTGGTGCGAGTGCGGATGATGGTGAAACTTGTCCGAGACTGTGGAGATGGGTGGCAGGTGCTGGAGCGGAGTGAGCGTAGTGTAAGTGCTGCTCAAGCTCATCCCGGTGTCGCAGGACATTGTCATCGCAGGGTGCAAGGGACCTGACAAAGCGTGGTCTGTCCGGTACTCCCCAGCTCCTTCCAGAATAGAAGCCATACTGGAAACCATTGCAGACCGCCCGTGTGATACTAAGTTCCGATGCGAGGCAGAAGATTGCCGTCCATGTGGAGAGCTCATCAAGTCGCCCGTTTGATGAGCGTGGGATACGCCGTGTAGATTTCCAATGTTTTCCATTGTAAGTTCCATTGTTGAGAGAATATCTATTTCCACCACTCTCGCCCTGCCTCGCTCCCTCACACTCTCCTCCGTGTCAACCGATAAATTTCAAACGAACTCAAAGCCAAGCCATTGATTGTAATACCCCCTTTGCAGTCAATTGAGCATGATTTCACGAGATATCTCAGCTAGTCCACACGAGAGTCGTGCCTCAAATCACTGCGCGCACCGTGTGTCAGAGTGTGTGTGCGTCTGATTTGCTATAGGACCCCGCTGTTGTAGCGAGTCCTAGCTGCCTTTCACCGCGTATGTCTATGCGCGCTCCTGCGTATGTTTAATGTCCGGCTGTGCGTGTGCATGTGTGCGCGCACCGTCCTCTGGCGTTGAAAGTGCACAGGCTGCACAGGGGGAGAAACAGTCATTCTGTCTCTTAACCGCCTGACGTCATAGATCAGCCGGGTTCACCAATGCCCATGGTCCTGCCTGCTCCGAAAGGAGAAGATTAAAGCGCGACTGTTTTTGGAGTCAAACTAGATGAACAAAGATGAATTTTGGCTGCTCATCAAGTCAATAATTTATGTAATTCGGAAAGATAAGATTGCCAGGACGTTGCTAACGATCGTCCTGCAATGTAAGATTACCAGATATTGAAGAGTAGTCTAGCTGTCTTGGATAAGTGACGCGTTCCGTTGGTTTTTCCTGATAAACGTTGCTTAACCTGGCGCCAGCATATAAACAGGAATTTTCAAAGTTAATAAGTAATTTGCTTCTTAAACATGTTGATGTGTCGTACTAAATCTTGTCAGAATTATGCTTTCATGATTTAGAATCAGAAGGAAATGACTTATTATTTCATTTCTTATCTGTATTTTACATGCCAGTATTTTCATATCATAATCCAGTCAAACTCACATCTGTTTAGCATATAAGCTATTAACGCTTTGATCGGTCGACATAAAGTTTTAATGTGCATGCAGAGCGCTTTTCAATACTTTGATTTCACTCCACGGCAATGTATACTTTGTAAATTCACTGACATCAGAGTGCATCACTTTATTTTGTGTAGGCGTGTCCTCTGTTCCAGATTACTTACGGGTACGGCTTCGAGTACGGGTAGTTTTGCAGTGATTAGATTAATCATCTAAAAACTCCCTCGAAGTATTTGAGATGAAGCTTTAATTCTTTAAAAGTGGAACATTACAACTTCCTGAAAATAAAATCGAATTGTATTTATCATAAATTTTAACCGGTCTTCCTCTCCAATGATCCTTACTCACAAAATATATTTGCAATGTCTTGTAAACGGAGTCAACATAACATTGAATACTTTTTGAACTGTCACTATCGCAAGTAATCCAAAACTCATGCTACAATGCCGCGTTTTAAAATCAAAATGCATATTACACGTTGCGTTGTGTCTAAATGGTGTTGGGCTTCACATTCTGACACTGAGTTTGCTGAGATTTATTCTTTCTCAATTCATGTTCTCCTAATTATACTGATAAAGTATTGCTAATAATTATGTCCTCTGAACAGGTTTAGTAGTGACATTGGTTTATAACTGAAAACCGTGAATCTGACGAAGATTCATATAGGCATGGGCGGAGTTTGGGTGGCACGGCTGTTGCAATTAATTAGCAAGAGCGGCATTGCGGTATGTTCTATGCTGGCATTTTGCGCCTTTGCGTAAGGGGTTTGTTGGTCCCTATAGGTAGACAGAATAATATGTTATGCGTGCGTCAGATACGTGCATTACCGCATAAGGTAAGCAGGATGCGTGGTTTTTTAACCACCCCAAGTGCAAACATCTAATTCCCCCTATGCATATAGGCCTATATTAACCTGAAAACGTAGAAATGTAGTGCTTATTTTGGATATAATACTGGAGTTATCCCAAGCTTTTTATTGCGTATATTTACTACGTGTATAGGCTAATACAGATCAGATTCTCCGCAATTCTGAATGCATTTGATTCTGCGCTAAATCACCGTCATTAATTCCGAGGTTGTGGACCTGTCAGAACGTTGGGATGTTCCTTATTGTCAAATCACCACAACCTGTAAGTAAAGGCTTCTTTATGGGCAGAGTGAAGCCTCTTGCGTTAAATATTTACAATGTAAAGCATGAGCGAGGTCTCTATTCTCCTGTTAACAGCTTCTTCTTTAGAGTCCCTTCGGTTCCTAACCTGTTAGGTGCGTCCGTTAAAGTTCGATGCCCCTTGACGTCACCACGGGTCAGCAGTCGTAATTCATCAGTGTCAATGGATGTATAGATCGGCAGACGCATCGATACTGCAGCAGTGAAACGCTCTGCAGTTCGGGTGCTTCTCTGGGTCGTGGCACGCAAAGGCCTGTGAGATCTAAAGTTTTATACCTAAAATTTTGACATGTAAACTCTTGGACTAATTAAGTGCCTTTACATACCACTACAACTGATGATTGCGTATCTTCTGAGACACTGTATAGTCTAATATCCAGACGAATAAAGTGATCATTTAATTGGAATACATATTGGAACTGGCATTGTGGTCTAAATATGGATGTGTTTTTTCAGTTCTTTAAACGTGTTCGCAAAGAATGAGCCAGGCGGGGGGGGGGGGGGGGGAAGCTGCTGTAAAATAGAAGCCGTTTACTTTTTCGCCAAAGCCCGGCGTTATAATAAGCCTGGGGTTGGA
>JAAGVU020000032.1:5565347-5579869 GCA_011763525.2 Mormyrus iriodes
GTTTTTCGTGTGGTTGGTAAGTGTGGTGGTGGGGGGGGGGTCGGCGGGGGGGGGGGGGGGGGGGGGGGCGGGGGGGGGGGGGGGGGGGGGGGGGGGGGAAGCTGCTGTAAATCAGAAGTCGTTTACATTTTCGCCAAAGCACGGCTTGATAAGACGCCTGGAGTTGCAGGTATCTATCAGCCGCCCCTGTAAAGCTAGTTCCACATCACCGGTTGTCTTTATGAAATGTAACTGCAGGTGAACTCGTCTAATCCGAAGTTTATTAAGTAACAGCAGCCTTCTTCATATACAAAATGTAGCCGGTGATAGAGGAATGTCTCTGACGTTCCCACTCCTTTATTTAGCGGTTATCCGCACAACCAACACCAGGCTATTAGAAACCAAGTACAAACCCAGCGGCAAACCTGCGAGCCTCATCCACAGTCACTGCGAAAGGTATTAAATTCCACCCCCTCTCTACACTAACATAATGTTCTGAAGTAGAGGAGCCTGGAAAAGTGTGTTAAAATAGCCTCGCGGTTTTAAAAAAAAACAATGCACGGGCATTGTAAAGGAAGAAAAGAAAGCTGCAAGATAGACAACTAACTGTGGTCATTAAAGTCAACCTAGGATCTAGCCTTTAAACCTCGGTTTCACAGTTGCGATGTACTCTACTTTAATATGATATCCTGTCAGTGTGTGTGTGTGTGTGTGTGTGTGTGAATGTGTGTGTGTTTACGATAAAGTACGTGACATATATGCTTACATTAATTGTTGAGTAAAATAAAATGGCGAATTTTGAATTGTCTTCTGCTAAGTCATAGTCGTCTGAGAACCCGGGTTTCTTTAAACATCCATCCATCCATTCATCCATATTCTATGCCCGCTTGTCCTATGCAGTGTCATAGTTGCTTTGTGTAAACTTTATGTACGGTATGCACAAATAACTTGATTTGAAGATTAAATTTGCTACATTTTCCCCACAGACAAAGAAAAATGTCGAGCAGCATAATGATTTAAAACAAGTTTTAAATGTCTGTATTTTGTCTACATTACATCTAAAGTACAGTAATTTTTAAGTTAAACAAGTGTTGAAACCTAACTTTTGAAACCTATCTTTCAACACACACACACACACACACACACACACACACACATAGTTTTCCAGTCAATCAAGCTATTGTTTATTTGTTTATTCGTATAAAGTGTTTTATTTCATATACATTTCATAGAAATATATGTGATATCATTTAAAAGCAGTACATTTTAATTGAAATAGGGCTTTAATCGCACTTGAATTAAACCGTATAGGCCTGGGTTCGGGATTGCTACCTATTTTGCCTTAAAATAAAGCTAAGGTTTCTCTTTTGTGATAAAAGGCACGCAGGCTCCTTAATTGATTAGATAACCTGGCTAAGGCATAGCCCTGATGTAGGTAGCTATTGATCATACTGTGTTGGGCTAAAATGTGAATGATGAATTCATAATATTTTGTTGTAATGATGAATAAATGTTTATGGACTGCTTACATAATGCTAACAAACCACTGCAACAAAATAGAGCTTTGTCTTTATGAATATTTCAGCTTAATTAATTCGTAGGTTTCTTTCCCAAATCCCAAGTGCTCGATTAAATATTAACGCTTTCAATTTCAGTAGTGACTAAGAGGACGCAGGTTTGGCCTAATTATTTATACCACAACGTGAGTGAGTCGGTGACTAGCATTACAACATCATCGACCCCAGATAATCCCTACCCTGCATCTCACTGAAATCCGCTGATACTGTTTGCATCCCTTGATCCTCTTTCAGTTCCCGCTGTCTGCATGACCGCCGGAAGAATCAAAAATATGTTTCCTACTCGTGAGAAACTTGTGGTAATTTGTAATATTTCAGCTTCGTAACATTTAAGCTATAGTGACTAGCTAACTGAATATTTCAAAACTTTATTATTATTTGATATTGATTTATTACCAATTTTATTTATACAGTTTAAGGTAAAGACGTGACAGCACTCTATTATCCTTGAGAAGTTTAGACGGTCCAGGGAGTAGCGCTCGCCTCCTGATTGCGAACTGAATACTCCCCACGACGGTAACATCTGCGTGCTCTCCCGCGTGCTTGTGAGCTTTCTCCCGTCGTCCGAAGTCATGCTATTATTTGAATCGATGTCCCGAGCAAACTGCGATTTTCGTGGAGGCGTTCGGAATACGTGACTAAGTTTGTAAATTAAGGATGGACGGACATTAATATAATAACTGTTTGTATATTGTACCGGTATATTGTACACCGCACCCTCTTCAACAGTCCATCCTTTAAACTGAAATACTCCTTTTCCTACTGAAAGTTGACAAAATATTATTAAAATTTTGAATATGTTTTTTTTTACCTCAGACATTTTTATACACATGCAACATTTCTCCCGGTTAACTTAAAAAATTAATTTCAGACGTTTATGAAAATTCACTGCTCTCGTAGTCTCCAGTTATTGTTTCAACAAAGGTTATTTGTAAGGCAAAATTAGAGGCATACAGTAGCTGATGAGTCTTAAAACAAATGCGCAAGTAATGCTGTACGAGAGAATGTTGGCTCAAGTGCGTTGTTTGCTCTAACTTGGAAATTAATTGGCTAATGTTTGTTATACAAATACGATTATTAAAAGGAAAACACGAGATGCTGTGTTAGGTTTGCATTACGCTGTTTGGATAATTACTGTATGAACATATGTAGGGTCTAGTCTTCCCAAAATATGGTAAAAGAAGAAATCGTGATACAGGTACGATTTCCCCAGGTAACCCTGCCTTGTGCAATTGAAAACGCTGTAAATATATTGTGCTGGAAAGCATTTTGCAATAGTATATTCTGTAAACGAAATTGAGAAGGTCATTTTCTAAATTAACCTAATCCATACGATACTCAGTTTTCATCATTTCAAGCTGCACTTCCTTAGATAACGCATAATAGTCTCAAATGTCACTGGCTGAATGAAGTAACTCGTTATTGAAGAAGACAGTCTTTGTATCAGTTTGCCGCACGTAGAGGTAATATTATGATATATTTTTCAGAGAAAGACTTGTGAGATTAAACAGAAACGATTGCCTTGGTTTCATGTAAGACGTGTCTCCAACAGAAGAAGCAAAAAAACGGATTCAAAATTTCCAGCTGTACAGGCTCGACTTTTCTAAATTCATCATTTAACTTTGTTTTCTTACTTGCACTTCTCATACGACGCTGAACGCAAATCTGAGACTAAATACTTTTAGGATGTTAAATTACAGACTGATTTGAACTGATCTTTGTAGTTAATATGCACACGTTAGGCCTATTTAGTATCCTTTTTAAGAAGCTATCAATCAGTTTAACCTCTGTTCATGTTTAACGAATTTTAACTGGTCGATTAAAAAGCCTTTTCTTTTGGCGTAAAATTCAAATAGTGATTTTAAAATATAAATACAGACATAAAAGACATAAAGCATAATAAAATCAACTACATTGTAGAATAGACAGAATGAGAAAAATCCTTTTCCACGGTTCCAGTGATTTCTGTATGACAAGCTCATCATCCGTGCTTGCTGTGTATAGGCCTAACACATATTTTTATTTAAAAGTGTCTATTGGTACAAGTTCTTGTGTTTAGTTAAGTCTCGTTAATCAGACCTGAGTGAGTCGCCAGCAGGAGGAATCTTTTCTAGATGTCTGTGAGTAGTTTTCATGGAGTCACTTTCAAACAACGTATCATGTCGAACGTAAGCTCAGACTTTGTAAATGGGACATTTTGACCTGCCCTTAATTTTAATTGTTTGTTATCGTTTTATGTACTAGGTAATCGTGATCTGAGACTGCGGAATAGCAACTCGTAAGTCCAGCTTTGTCGTTTTTGAATGAGTTGAACTCTTCTTCCGTCTGTCTCTGTCGTTCGACTGTTTCATTCTACAGCACGCATCTGTTGAACAATTTAATTCTGTCACGTTAGTGAGCATTTACTAACTTAAATGTGGAATCAGGCTGCCAGTATTTGTGGGAGGAGTATTTTATTTTCCTGTGCCGCTATAAATTGCTTCCTTATAGTTTACCTATCGACGACTTTCAGTGATCTATGGCGCTGTTCCCTGATTGATTTATGCCAAATCTTATCGATTGTTTAAGTGACTAGGCCTTAAGAAACTTAGAATTTTTTTTTTATATAATTCGCCACTATTTCCTGTGTCTATACGCACCACGTATAGATTCACAAAATTCTACAAACGAATCAATTAAACAGGTGAGGTATAAGTCCAGGCTATGAAGCCATACGATCACATCTGAAACATGCCAACTTTATCAGTTGTACCAGAAATTAATATATCTCACATTCTTTAATTTACAAACAACTTAGACGGGGTGATAGGTAAGTGATTTAAGTTTAAAGGTTCATTCTGTGCATTGTAGTGTTGCCTAATAGTTAATGTGTATTTTACGTTAATAGTGTAATTTATTATGAAATTAAAAAATTGCCGTCTCTGCTTTCAGTGCAAAACGTCACATTTTCTAGTATGTGATCGAAATTAAATTGTAAATTATGAATGCTGCTTATCACACCGGATATCAGATTCATAAGACAGTAAGCTAAGTACTATGACTTAAGAACTATGTTTCGGGGCAAAGTAATTTATTTTTTAATCAAGTTGACTTTCCTGATATCAATAAAACATATCGATAATCAATATGTTCAACCGATTAGCATTCTCCGTCTTCTGCCCATGATCAGTTTTATATATTTTTACTTTTTTAATTTATTTTCACCACAGTTTCACGTATAGATATTTGAACTTGCTCGTTTGAACAAATACTTAACATCTGCGTTCCAAGGGCATGGGCGCGGAATCATGTCACGAATTCAAATTGTAGTATATGCCCTTTTATTTTGCCACTGTATGCATTATATAAATTTCTCAATTTCTAAGTTAGGTGAAATTGTTTAATGTAGTTTCTTTATTTTTACAGTATTAATATTATAATATTAAAAATTATTTAGACATTCACGGTATTTTTTATACAGTAGCCTAGTTCTAATTGTTCCTGGTTTCTTTTTGAACTCGTGAATGTATTATTTATACTGTAGTTTATCTGATTGGTTTATAAAAAACAGTTGCTAAATGATAATTACCGGCATCAGGCGCTTCCCTTTGGCACAGAGCAACGATTTTGGAGATACTGAAAAACTCCGAAAGTGTACTTGGGCAAATATGAAATGTTTTCAATATTTCTCTAATATTGACGTTTAAACAGACAAGCATCGTTTTACGGAAGCATCTGAAATGTATGCATCATACGAAGCTGTAGTACCCTGCGTCTGTAGTACCCGATCTTTTTTCCTAGCAGAAGTCAATTATTAGCAGATAAAAATGAAATATATAAATAAATCACAATTTCATTAAAACAGTTTAAAGGTTATATTTATTGATAAAATGTAGAAATTAGGTTACTACAACAAAAATGCATTTGATGTAATCTAGCTGCGCTTGTGTAGCATATTACTTGTGATTCACCCTTGTACGCCTCTCCGCTCTGTATCATACGGCTGTATTGTATCACGTTAAGTGACCGTAGACTGTTAGTGGAATTCGCGGCATTTAATTGCGGCTGAACCGGGCTCACTGCTCAAGAAATGTGCTTGTAAAGAATTGTCCTTTTTCGTGGCACATTTAACACATAGCCTACATTTGTTTAGAAGCTGGCATAGTATCTTTATGTGGCTGTTCTTTTCAGTCATTGTCTGGTTATGGTTGGTATAGATTAATTGAAAATATTGGCTGAAGATAACTAATCGGATTGCGGTTGTCTGTGGATATTAACTTAAGACACACATTCTCTTTTCTAGACGGCATGGCAGCGCTGTTATGAACGTCACCATTAAAAATAATCGGACGGGAGCAGCTATCGCAGCGGTGCCAGCCACAGTGGTACTTAAGTAACGTGCCCATGAGTGGAGGAGAAGGGTTCGCGAAGGTCGTAAATATTTATTAATAATCCGCTTTTGCTTACGTTCTTTCGTTCAGGGACGTCTGTGAGAATAGCTGTATAAGTAATGTAGGCCCTGCGTTGCATTTTCTTGCAGGTCCCACTCGATAACTTGTTGGTGTTCTGTTTTGCTAGTAATTAGGTACAGTAACGCTATTGGACAGCAAGTTAGCGTCGTCGTTAAAGACTTGTAAATTATAGGATGCCGCCCAGCCCTGCCACTGTACATCTAAATAATATAGGCCTAAATTTTCTTTCTGTCTCACACGTGATAGTACTCTTTATTATGATGATTATTATTATTATTATTATTATTATTATTACACCCATTGTTTGCTTCAGCCCCGCTGTGGAATTTCGATAATAAACATTCAATATTTCTTGAACATCTTAAGAAATTAAAATAAGCATTAATGAAGACAAACTCAGTGCACAGTTTTTGTATAGACTGAATTAAAGGAAACCTGGATATTATTTGTTTTTACTAGGCAGAGCACAAAAAATCCATATTTCACATCATTTACTAATTTAGCTGGCTTGAAATGAAACTGACCCACACTTCCATTAAGTACAATACTTTATATCAGTTTTCAATGGAAATTTTAGATTCTAGTGCGTGCCACTGTTTGATGACTTACTCGAATCCCATTTTGAATATTAGGGTTGAATTTTAAGGATGAATTTTAAGGTGGAGCCAATTTAACGAAGCAGCCGGGGAGTTTCTTTGTACAGGATGTCAGCCACAGCAGATTGTATGTGGAGTCATCACCCTGAACCAACCTTGCAGACGTTTTGAGCTATCAGAGCGAGAGGAGACGCATTACTGCAATCAGCCCAACTACCCAATTCTGTGAAATTAACTGATCATTGAGGACCTTGCTGAAGACTATCACTCCCTCAGCTAAAGAAAAGATGACATACAGACCGATATATATATATATATATATATATATATATATATTTAGCTGTATCTTGTTTTGAAAAGGACAACACACAAAAGCTGAACAGGAACAAATCAAGCCTCAATTGGCTGGGCCTCACATCTGTAGAGAACCAAGATGATTATAAGAGGCACGGCCGTCCATCTGCTCCCTCAGCATGTTTCTAGTTTAGCCACTCTGCAGGCAGGTCTCAAGGCCACCACACTTTTATGCTATGATGTCCCAGTCCGTGTGATTCCAGGAGATTGTGTGAGTGGATTTGCAAAGTTCTGTTCTTCTATACACACCAAATATGAACTCCGCAAAAAAAGCCCAGGGCATTAATCCTGCCTCGAACACCAAATGTGTAAGATGAGCAGGTCATCACTTATCCAAGACAATTAAACAGAGTTGATTTTTTTTTTACAATTAGTTACAACTCACAAAAAGTGAATGGTCAGTTTAACAATTTTATATGAAAAAAGCAATGTAACTGAAAGAAATCAATATTATTCATGCACAGAATGGAACAAGATTACTTTTTTCAGTCACAGACAACAAATGAGAACATTAAATATATAATTCACATAATAATTTTGCTTGGTAAATATGCCTTCCATATTAGGTGTGAATCTTTATATGTATGAAGGCCTTGTAAATATATATTTATGTTGCTTACAGGTTTGGGTACATATTATATATTAGCCCAAAACATGGATACATTTATATACAGTATGTTAAATATTCTGATGCTGTTGAATGTTTCCTGAACCATAAATGGATGGTTGTTTTCTTCAAAAAATTAAACTCAATATGCATTATGGATTTGTAATGTGCACAGTGTAACACCATCTGGACTGAGGTTTTCAAATTAAATGCTATTGGAAACGTGGCTTAATCGCCACTGTACATATCAATGCGCTGTTACTAAAGTAATTTTGCTTTGCTTGTAACTCTATATAAATACATCATCGTTTGTGTGTATGTGTATATAGTGAGTGTATGTGTAGTTCCATAGTTATATAGTTTCCCTAAAACATCTGTCTGCAACACAACACATGAAACATACTTTTTATAACCCCCGCCTCCCCCCCCAAAAAAAAAACCCCAACTAACCTCCACATTCAATGGAGCACTGGTTGCTAAGCGACAAAGGGAGAGATGGATTGAGAAAGCATAGTCAATCAATTCTACAGAGAGAAGGAAAGAGAGTGACCCAGAGCGGAAAGGGGGTGCAAGATTTAGACAGTGATCTTGCGTGTTTACCAACTGTTCGTGTTTTCTAATAGCTTTCAAAATTTGTATTGGTGAATATTGTTTTTTATGACTCTCCAAATAAGTGGCTTTTTCTAACTCGAGTCATACTGGAGCAAAATCCTTCCGCAGACTTTCAGCATGATGCCCTCGTTTACAGTATGTCATTTGGGTGTTTAGTATGGCGCTCCAGTTCTTCCCTACTCCCGGCACCGTGCACGCACACGCAGATCCACACAAACGTGCACGCCGGCGTCTCCTCCTGCAGCTCTCTGTGTTGAGTGCATCGACTGAGTATTGATCTCCCCTCTCACCTCCCTGCAGTCAGCTCTTGTCCTACATAGCATGCCCAGTCTGATATCTGTCTTAATGGCTTTTATCTAGCCCCGATCTTTATTTAAACTGAAAAGTAGGAATTAGCTCTCACCCCCCACCTCTCTCCTCTCCTCCAGCCTTTCTCACCCTGATTTCCAGGTAGTGTGAACACACCGCGTACACAACAAACCCCCCCACCCCCCTGGTCCAGTCTCCATCCCTCTCTGTTCTTCTGTGTCTCCCTCTCTCAGCATGACTGCGAAAAAAAAAAAAAAATCGTTCCCCATCCTTGGCGTCCTGCCAGACGGATGGGGGGGCCTGGAGAAACCATCGATTTCTTATGAAAGGAAAGTATATTTCAAATCTCTATAGCAACAGGACAGTACAGGGCTTTAATTCCCCCAGCCTCCCCTTAAGAAGCTGAAATTTTCTGACTTTGTGTTAATGAACACATATGAGATCATATAATGACCTAATATAATGATTTCTCTGCCCAGAACAGAACACTTGTGTCAGAGGTGTCCTAGGCTGCTACAATGACCAGCGCATCCTGAAGCAGGAACAGCCCATAGTGCTAAGGGCCTTTTACCTACAGTCTTGTCAGGCTCAACTTGAGCATGTTGTTCCTCTTGATTTGATCTGTTGATCATAGGAAAGGATGGCATGGTCTTATCTTAGCTGCGCAGAAACAAGCTGTCTCTAATCAGACGCTGTATACAATCTGTGCTGGCACAAACAATGTGGATAAATTGATCCTCTAATACGTACCAACAGATAAATCAATCCTGACCTGCCCCATGAGCCTTTCTGCCCAACCGGAGGCCAAATTGCTTGGTCAACAGAGGTTCCCCTGGCCAATGGGAGCGCTGAAAGCGGCCTAGTGGCAGTGGCAGGGAGACGCGCTGCGCTGGAGGCAGTGCGCACAGTCAATCAGATTCCCATTTGCCAGAGAATTGTTACAGAGCGGTATAGCATAGAGTTATACACACTGCTATCCAGTGACCTGCAGTGGTGCGCATAAAATGAACTGTTCTGTGAATGTACAGTGCATGTGTGCAGTAAACACGCTCCTTATTATAAGTCTGTCGTATCAGAGACAATGATCAAATTGCAGTATTTATGGACATGATGTGCAATGAAATGTAATACTGCAATATTTCAGTTTCCCATAAGTCTGCTTTGTCTAAATATAGGGATACCTACCTCACACGTCCTATTATATGCCTATGAATATAAAGGTGATAAACCAAGTGTATTTGTTTGTTTGATTTATTCACACTATTTATTTCCATAATTTTACTACTTGCTTTGTCACTCTGTTATGCTCCAGTCTTCCTCCTGTCCCCTAACACCCCCTCAGTCATCCCCATCATTTTCCCCCACCCTCCAGAGTTCAGCCTAACCCCCCCACCCCACCAAACACATGCATCTTGAATCCCTCTTTCTCACAAACCTGTTTGTTCTCAGCAGTCATATCACAAAAAAAGCTAAAAATATGCCCGTCTGTTTTTTTTTTCTCGGAGATATTGATTTTGCCTTTAGCATTGTCTTTGGACAAAGGGAGATGGTGAGGGGGGGGGGTTAAAGATGGAGGGGAGGTAGAGGGGTTACAGGGAGGTGGATGAAGGGGATGGGATGGTGTTTCTATTTAAGCTTCTGCATCTTCTTCTTTGTGCTGTAGCCTCTTCCAGCAGATCTGTACTCTTAAACAAAATCACCTCAAAACAACCTTGATCATGCCGTCCCTCTTTGTATAGTTCTACCAAGATGTTAATATATCCCTCCGTGGAACTCGTCGCCAAACATTTGTATGCCTGCCTACGGTAATAGCAAGAATCTGCTTTGCCAAATACAAAAAGGATTTCGTTTTGAGCTCCCCAGTAATCAGCCCCCTTACAGTCACCCCAGTTTACAGAATCAGTATTGCTATTTCATTATTGTATATTTAACTGATCGGTTTGCTTGTGTTAGGAATTCCATTTTCATATCTTTGCTGAAACGCATTGAAGGCTCCCAGGTTTGGAATTTAGTTGTTGTTGTTTCACTGTATAAGGAAGAATGTTGAGCTTGTGTGAAGGTGATTAGTGTGCCAGGCTAGCGATAGAGAGGGCTGATCGATAGCTTATTGATCACAGCTGGGGTCAGAGTTGGGGGATTGAGAGCGAGAAGGAGTGGGCGGGTTGTGTGTTGGAGAAAGGGCTGTCAGCTGACTTCTAAAAATCCTTTATCCTGAAGGCGACGGATGTTCTACTTAAACTAAGGACAGCCTGAAAATGTGCCTGTATTACATCACCCAAATTGCACCTCTGAACTATTATTTGCATTAGAACAGAGGCAGTAGCCAGAGATTACTGTGTTGCCCTGTTTTGGACTGGCATCCCATGCCCCTGCCAAGTCCCCAGTTCTGTCTGGGATAAACTCCAACCTCTCTGACTCCACAATGTTTAAGCGGCTAGAAGACAGGTCCTGTAGATGGGTGTCTACTGTAAATTCATAACTGAGTGTGTAGCTGTGCTGTGAAGCATCCCTCAAAACACAAAGATCTCAGGAATTGCCTCAGGAATTTGCTGTTTTTTGTCACCTTGTTTTTTTTGTGGACATCAGTTGGGCATCAACAATCTGTGGTCATGCTGTGACCATCTTGCGGCACTAGCATGTGCTGACCCAGAGAGGAGGATATACTACAGCAGTGTTTCCCAATCCAGTCCTCGGAGACCCACAGTTGGTCCATGTTTTTGCTCCCTCCGAGTTCCCTGACAAGACAGTCCACATTCTTGCTCCCTACCAGCTCCTGGTAAGGAATGGGTGGGGAGCAACAACATGGACTGTCTGTGGGTCCCCAAGGACCGGAATGGGAAAAACTGTTCTATGGCCTTCAAAGGACACAGCCAACAGTGGCAACAGGGCACTAAGCTTAAGGGCCTGTCATCCTGCTTGACACTTAAACCAGTGTCTCCAGAGAAACCATAACATTTGGAGCAATTCACAGCCCCCTTTGCTTATAGTTTGATTACAGTGACTAAGTGGCCTGCTAATGACACATAAACATCGGAAGGACATTTGTGCGTATTGACGAGGCCTTTAACCACCTCGAGGATTATTGGTTCAAAGACTAGTTGAGGAACTCTTGTTATACCCTTGAGAAGGACACTTGACTCAGGATTTTATAGGCATGCTTGTCCAAGCCGGCCTGAAATTTATACCACCTTGTCAAAATACCCGGGTAAAAACTATTGGTGTTTACCTTCAACCAAAAGGAGAGATGAACGAAGTTCGGCAAGTTTAATATGAGTTTCGTTTGTGTTTTCATGAATTTTTTAGTTGTCATTATCCATATTGGTGAAGTGGGTGTGAATGTGGGGTAATGCACAGTTGACCCAGCAGAAGCTGAAGTAGGATCTTGACTAGGCTACTAAGAACATCAGCAAAGGTGAACAGATACCTTCTGGTGCATCTGTGTTCTCACTTGTAGATATGCTTCCTCTCAGATAGGGTGCATGGGACCATTATGTAAGGCGATAGCAGAAGCGGATATTTGGGCCTGGGGTTTGTATTTTGTGTTAATGTAGAGGGCTGGGGACCATTGATTTCCATGCAGGATGTCAAACACTTTAGTCCGGATCTTACCCTGGTTATTGCACTACACATCAAGGTTGTTAATGCATTAAAAATCACTTGTCCCTATCTTTCCAAACCCATCTCCATGCAGGTGCCCGGAGCAACAGAAGGATAGGTCTCTGTGGTATTATACACCGCCCCAGCCCCCCTTCCTCCACTCAATCCCCCCCCTCAATCCTTCCATACTCTCTCTCTCAATCAATCTTTACGACACCCGGTCGCATCGCCTAATGTTTCCGGACTTAACTGTATCCCTGCTCAAAAATTCTTAAATAAGCTTGTTTTGTCTGTTTACAGTTGGGCAAATTACAATCTGACAGGGCTAATAAAATGCCAGGGAAGAAGGCAGAGATGATGGTTGAGAACGGATGCTGAGAGAGATGCTGGACCACACGCCAGGCCCGCCCCCCACCCTCGTTTCTTCCTTATGTTGAGGTCAGTTAGCGATGGAGTGAAGGCCACCTTGTAATTTCTCTAAAGAAGTGTTTCTGAATCCGGTCCTCGGGGACTCCCAGACAGTACACGTTTTTGTTTGCTACCAGCTAAAGGTAATTATAACTGAGTTCTAGAGATTTTGGTTACAAGGTAAGAAGCTGTGAGGGAGCAAAAACATGGACTGGCTGGGGATCCCCCAGGACCGGGTTGAGCAACACAAATCTAAAGAAATGAAGCCCACTAGCTGTTCAATGCAAATATTCCTATCAGTTTTCTACACAGACACATCTCTTTACCTTTGTAATGTATAATAGCAGTGTTCTTATCTGTTCACGAGGTCTTCCAATAATGCTTGTGCGTCCCAAGATGTTGCGTCTGTGTTTAGTTGCCTGGATGGATTGGTATCCTTAGGGGACTCCGTTACAGACTTAGAGAAGAAATCAGCATTTCAGAGTAATGGAAATGACTGAGAGGTCTGGATAAATGCTAACAAGGAGTTGTCTCTCAGGTGCCGGTACAAAAAGAAACAGGGATGATTTACAGAGAAAAGATCAACACGTCAAGCTTAAGAAGTAACATTAAAGAACAACTGTGAGTTAACACGAGGGTAACGTTAACTAAAACCAGTTAGATTTGTATGCCGGTTAAAGCATAGACATGTGACCTGGCCTCCATCCCTCCAGATGGAAGTTTTCCTCAAAAGTGTTGAGTAGCTGGACACCGAATGAATCTTCCCAGTTTCACATTACAGTATACAAAGAAGAGGCACTGCACTATAATCTCAATGAGTTGGCATCATGATATGGACAATAAACCCTCAATCCATTCATCTAATTTAAGAAGCAGGTAGAGGTTGGGCTATTCCTTAGAGATGTTGATTACGAACATACATAGCTATGTGATTGCTGACTTTATGCATTTGGTGTGTTGTAATAATATTCCCAAATTAAGGAAAGGTTCTCGTAGAGAGGGCTAATCAGTCAAACTTTAATTTCAATTACAACTGTGGCTTCCAGCAATTATCAAAATAAAATAATCGAGATGAAACAATTGTTGTGCTATATCTCGTTTCACAATGATGCTAGTAAATCCGCTACTAAAAAGACAAGTTTTTTTTTAAAGTTCAGTAAATGCATGACATTTGCAAAGTCAACGAGTAATCGTGTTAAATAATCATGATTTCAATATTGACCAAAATAATCGTGATTATGATTTTTGCAATAATCGAGCAGACGTGGGTTCTATTTTATGATGCTAAGATGTAACCTCTGCTTCAAAACCAAAAATTCATACCAAATACCAAAATGGAACAATTGGTTGGTAGAAGACAGCCATGAAGATACTGAGGATATGCTAAGGGTTCGAAGAGCACATAATTCTCCTCAGAATTATACTATGAGCTCAAAAAGAAATATCTCAATAATCTGTGTGTAGTTTTTTTTGGTTGCTTAACCTAGTAATTCACAAAACTGCCCGACTAACTTTGTGTGGGCTTCCCTTTTTGGACTATGTCGTTTTCTCCCCAGTTTCTGTCCTCTAATTTGCCCGCCACTCCGGCCCCATCACTCGCAAGCTAAATTGTGAGACGCCGTGCCAGAGAGCTCTCTGCCAGTCAGAGGAACGATGACCCTTCTGCTAGCGATCCATAACTCACAGGTGCCTAAAGGTCCAATGGGCCCATTTAGCTGTAGACAGTCAAGCTACCCGACTGATTTAAGTATCACACTCCTGGGCAAAATGGGACAAAGTTTGTTCTGCTGCAGAGAAGACCAGGTCATGCTGCATGAATGACACAGTTCTGGTTGCAACCAAAATTTCTAGAATTCAATTACAGCTAAATGCTTTTCTACACTACAATGCAATTCAATTCAAGATGGCTTATATGAAACTTTCAGCAAAATGAAACATGGTCCTTGTGCATTATAATCCATCCATCCATTTTCCAGAACCGCTTATTCCATTCCGGGTCGCGGGGGGTCCGGAGCCTATCCCGGAGGCTGCG